>JAADXC010000634.1:0-15175 GCA_023336425.1 Phytopythium cucurbitacearum (nom. inval.) | reverse complement strand
GCGCTCACGGCAGGCTCTTCGGCGCTCACGGCAGGCTCTTCGGCGCTCACGGCGGGTTCTTCGGCGCTCACGGCAGGCTCTTCGGCGCTCACGGCAGGCTCTTCGGCGCTCACGGCAGGCTCTTCGGCGCTCACAGCGGGTTCTTCGGCGCTCACGGCAGGCTCTTCGGCGCTCACAGCGGGTTCTTCGGCGCTCACGGCAGGCTCTTCGGCGCTCACGGCAGGCTCTTCGGCGCTCACAGCGGGTTCCTCGACATAAGGCTCCTCGACATAAGGCTCCTCGACATAAGGCTCAGGAGTTGGCACCTCGACGGCAGGCTCTTCGACGTCTGGCACCTCGCCGGTAGGCTGTTCGCCGGATGTTTGTTCCTCGGCAGGTACTTCCTCGTCGACAGTTCCCGCGAGTGCTGGTTCCTCTTGGGGATATTCCTCTGGAGCAGGTTCCTCTGGGGTCGATTCCTCTGGGGTCGGTTCCTCTTGGGGATATTCCTCGGGAGCAGGTTCCTCGTGGGATACAGGTTCCTGTGGAATTGATTCCTCTGGAGCAGGTTCCTCTGGGGTCGGTTCCTCTTGGGGATATTCCGCGGCGACAGGTTCCTCGGGGGAGATAGGTTCCACTTGGATTGGTTCCTCGGGGGCGACAGGTTCCTCTGGAGCAGGTCCCTCGGGGCCGGCAGATTCCTCAGGAACCGTTTCCTCGGGGGTGACAGGTTCCTCAACTGTTGTCTCCTCGGGGGTGACAGGTTCCTCAACTGTTGTCTCCTCGTGGGTTGGTTCCTCGGGTGTTGTCTCCTCGTTGGTTGGTTCCTCTGGGGCAGCTTGTTCGGATGCCGGTTTTTCGGGGGTCTGGTTCCCGGTGACATATACCTCCACGCCTGATACCACGGTGCCATAATCCACGGGAGACGGTTCCTCGGGAGTTGATTCATCCGAGGTTGGTTTCTCTGGAGCCGGTTTTTCGGGAGTCTGGTCCCCGGCGACATGTACCGTTACGCCTGATACCACGATGGTAGGCTTTTTGGGGGCCGGTTCCACAGGAGTTGATTCCTCGGGAGTTGATTCCTCGGAGGTCTGGTCCTCAACGACAGGCATCTCATTTGGCTCGACGAATGCTTGCGCTTCGTTGCCGTCAGTTTCCGCACCGACATGTTCGTCGGCTGCAGTTGTCTTGACGTACGTAGGTGATTCATCATCGGCAGGTTTTTCATCACTCGGCTCCTTAACAAACGGCCCATCAACAAGTGGCTCGTGGTAGGTGGCCGTCAGCGGAAGAACATCCGCATCGGTAGGGGCGTCGCCGTACGGAGAATCTGATTGAAGATCGATCTCTGGTGTATCTTTGATCGATGAAAGTGCCTCGACACCATCTCCGTGTTCGGGTTTGGCGCGAATATACTTGGCAGTGCTGCCCGAAGCTTGACTGAGCGACGTGGACACCGCACGAGTAATGGACCCCGAGTGGTTGAGCGCGACACAACCAACGACAAGTCCCGAGAGCAGCACCGTGACCCCCAACGCCAGTCGCTCGCGCCGACGGCGGCTCGTGCGGTCCTGGACTACACGCCCGTCCATGATCTCATGACGCAACATGCGCTCCTCCTCGGGGACTTGAGTCTCGCCATCGGTGCCGTAGGCCTTCGAGCTTGCCCAACTCATCGTTGCCGGAGCTTGGAGATCACTGAAGTGGTGGCTTGGCTGTTTGCTCGCGCTCGATGCAGGTGAGCTGGTGAGAGAAAATTGCTGAATGCCCACGACTCGCTACCTCTCGTCCGACAGCAGACCATCCACATGGATGTAACCCATGCTGGTAGTTGGCATCGGGTTGCACAGGGCAAGTCGTTGCAGCATGTCTCCCGACCGCTCGTAGGTCCGACCCGGCGTCGGTTGGAGCGCTGGAAACGCCCGCCTCCACACGTTTGACTGGAAATCATCTCGGGATGGACTGCTGTCCGTTGACACTTGAACAGTCGTTCACTCGCCAAATCACTAACGGATCGACATGACGTCTTGACGCGCAGGCGTTGGAAACGACTCGGCTCTTGGTATTGTTCGTTCGGTCGAACAGCCTCCCGTCGTTTCCTCGCGATTAATCCATGTCACAGACCTTTTGTGATTTGAAGCGAGAAATCAGCCTCCAAAAACGCCACCGTTTTATCGATCCATGTCATCGCACATCGTGAAAACCGACGCAACGGACGATAGAGCCGTTGAAGTCTCGGAAACTCAGCACGCCGCCAATGCAAATGGGTTGTGATTTTACGTCACCACCAAGCTGCGGTTACCATCCTGCGCTCGCGACACTCCATCAAGCCCATTCAATCGGTGGGGGTTACAACCGCCAGCAGCTTCGAGTCTCTGACGCTCCGAGCCGTTGAGAGTGGTTGCAACTTGAGCAGTCGTTGCGCTGCTGCTCGACGCTCGACAATCAACGTTGCAGCTGCTCATTCCAACCCACGACGCGCCGCCAGAATCACAACTGCCCGCCAACTGCTCACAACTGCCCGCCAACTGCTCACCAACTGCTCGGTTAATGACCAAAGTGGCGCTTTCGGTTGGCTCGGCCGCTGCCACGGCTGCCACGGCCGCCACGGTTTCCCATTCCAGCCGACGCCGAGGTCGACGACGGCCCTTGATCAGCAGCTGCCTTCGAACCAGCGTCGGTTGCACCGGCGAAGCCGGCCGGCAATGGAACGACGTCTCCGCCGAATCGCTCCGAAAGATGCTTCGCTTCGTTGTGAAACGCCACGATCTCATGCTTCCGTGTGTTGAACGCTTGGCGCGTCTTGGAGACAACGACGTGCGCGTTCCGCCCGCGTCCACCGGCCGTGAGCGTGAAGGATGCATTCGGGTGTGCGTGCGAGTACATGGAGACAAATGCACGCGCTTCTTCGACCCCGTTCATATCCCGCACCGTCATCTCCTGCTCTGGTCCGCGAAGGAAGGCTTCGACTTCAGGGTGGTCAGGGAACGAGGCATTCGGCATGTCCCTCGAGAAGTCGGGAAGCTCTACAGCTGCCGAGACCTTTCTGTTCAACCACTCGAGTCGGCGCTCGATCATCCTCTGGAAGGCGACGTAAAGATCCGTATTCGGCTTGGCGACCACGTCCATCGACTCGATCACCGTCTTGAGGTATACGACATCGACATTATCAAAATGCGTGATGAGCTCGTTCTGCAGCGATTTGTCGTCGAGCGCCGACACGACTTGCCACAAGTGAACGAACTTGCATGAGAGTAAGTCCTCCCACACGATTGTCTTGACACGATCAACCGCAGAGCGTGCGAGCGCTGTAGTTGCCTCGCTGCCGCCAGTACCAGGGTGAGCAAGCAGTAAACTGTCCGCGATCTGCAGCGCGAGCTGAACTGCGTCGGTCAATAAGGTGGCGTCACGATCGTCGAAGCGCGTCTGACCCCAGGGCTTAGACTTGTTCAGACACTCCATAAATGCCGGACCAACTTCGCTCCATGCGAACTTCCGGAAAAGCGCTACCAGCGGCATCGCGAGGTTCAGCTTGCCTTGCACGCGGGGGAATGTCTGCTCGAAGAATCTCTTCGCGAGATGTACGTCGCCTGTTTCATTCAGCACATCGAGCAGCGTGATGCAAAACTCGGCCGAGACAGAGATCTGTGTCTCGCTAGTCGGTTACGACATCGTCGAGTGAGTCATGACCTTGTTCATGGCATCCAGGAACTCCTCCAGCGTTCCTGAGCTTAGAGGTCGAAGCGAGCCGAGGGCTTCGGCCGCGGATTCTTCGCCAATGTATGCATATCAGTTGACGGCATCGAGTTCGAGTGGCCAGGCCACGAGTCCGTATTGACAGTACTTGGTGCTCTTCGTGGCACCTTCGTTGCCCATGTACCCCTCGTACTTGTTTGTGCCTTCCTCACCCCAGAGCTGCTCGAGCGTCCAGCTGTCCGGGTTCAGCAAGTTGAGCGAGAACTTTTGCGACGGCTCGGCATAGATGTTTGTACCGCTTGTGCGCTTGTACTGGAGTTTCTTACCGCTGCGCGCATGCCAAGCAGCGATCGACTCGGCGCGCTTCGACTCCTCCCATGAGAAACTTCCGTCAAAACCACCGCTCGCGTCGTAGTATTCAATGTTGTACGACAACTTGGCCAGGTAGAACTGCAACTGGTGCTCGCGCGGAAGTGTCTTGTTCGCGACATCGAGCTCCAGGAAGCGCGCGCGGTCATCGCCCTTGAGCGCGTCGCAACCGTGGCGCGAGATGCCACTCTCCGTATACTCGTGAGTGAAGAAGAGCGTGAAGGAGTCGGACTCGTCGGCCACGAGCCCCTTGATGGCGCGCGCCATCGTCTCTGACTTGGCGTTAGTGTCATCGTTGTTAGTGCTAGTGAGGTGGAGGTCGCGCATGTTGTCAGGCAGACAGATCGAGTAGACAAGAACGATCCGATAACCGCTCGTCACTGGCTCGACCGCATGCTCAGCATCAGCGTAGTGCACTGCATAGTGCACGCCGAACGGCGCAGCGCCACTTTCCTTGCCAAAGTCGTGACGGAACTCCTTCTCCTCCTTGTCCGGCCCAGGCGACGGCAGGAAGACCATCAGGTCGCCACCTTCATGGAGCGACGGCAGCTGCACCACCATGGTCGCGAACATTCCGTCGGACTTCTCCGTGTCCTTGTGCCGCACAAAGTGGCCGCCGGGGCCATACACGAGCAGCTTGTAGAGCGGGAACCGCAGCGCGATGCCCCGGAAGCCGAGCCGCGTGGCCACCTCCTCCACTAGTGCCTTCATGTTGAGCTCCCACTCGGGGTTGAGCAGCTTGACCTTGTCCGGCGCGATCTGCCAGCTCTTGCGCACGGATTCGTCCACCAACGTGTCGAAGTTCTTGCCGTAAGGCGCTCGCTCGCCCAGCGCCATCAGCTTCTCGGCTTGTTCCTCGCACAGTGGCAACGCCACGGTCCCGAGTCCGTCGACCTCCAGGCCCAGCGCACTCGGCAGCTTGTGTGCGCGGCCGCCGAACGAGAACTCGCCGTCCGCCAGCACTCCGCCAAGCAAATTGCTCAGCACGGCCGAGAAGCCTTCGGGACATGGCACCGCCTGCGCCTCCTCGCCCGAGATCGGCCCGGCCTCGCTGCTTCCCGCGGGCGACGCCGGTTCCATCTCCATCTCATCGTCCTCGTCCAGCTCGTCGTCGAAGCCCAGCACACAGCTCATCGTTCCACCAACTCGGTTTTATCTTGCTTTGGCTATGAGAAATGCCTCCAACCAATGCGAATTAATTCGCAGTATCATTCACCTTAAAAATATACGCCTGTTCGCAGACACCACAGTCAACACAACTTCAACAAAGCACAGGGATTTGTTGGTGGTCCAGCTTCTTCTATTTGCACGCAGCGAATGGTGAGCGGAATGCGAAGACATCGGATCTCTGGGACCGCTATGCACCACTAATCGGGTGCCGCTTGTGGTCACTTATTGCACGACGCAGTCCTCAGCACCACTGAAAAACTGATTCGCCTTGGCTCGACGAGCTGCTGCCATCGCCTCCTTGGTTTCGAGTTGTTCGCGCAGAGCAGACAGCAGAGCCTTCTTGTCGTCCAGCTCGCTTTGTAGAGTCGCGACATCCTGATCTTGGTCATTCTTCAGTTCGCGGATCTCCTGCAAATCACTCAACAAGTCAACAACCGCGAGAGTGGATCAGTGATCTACGAACACGCACCTGAATCATCTTGTCCTTGAGTTCGTCTTGCTCGTCCTGATGTTTGAGGGTCAGGTCCGACAGTTCGCGATGGTTCTCCTTCTCGAGTTGATACATTTTCTGCAGCTGCTCGGCGTCCTGCTCGCCAAGTTGACGCTCCAGATCCATGATCTGCTGCAGGAACTGCTGCTGGCCATGGAGGAGACCCTTCTCCTGCTCGTGGAAGCTCCGCTCTCGCTCCAGCAACTGCCGACTCGCTTCCTTTCGCTCGTTTTCGCGCTGTTCTGCAGCGTCACGAGCCGTCGTCTCGAGTCGCCGTCGCTCGGCTTTTGCTTCCTCGACCTGCGCGTCCAGGCGATCGAGCGCTTCTTTATGCAGTGCCGCCAATCGATCAATTTGGAGATTCGTCCGAGCAATCTCGGCCTCCTTACTCTGGATTTCATCGCGCAATGTTGCTCGCTCCTCCGTGGTGCGCTCTGATATCGACTGTAGAGCGCGCTCGTAGGATTCCTTCTGCTGGGCGAGAACTTCTTGCGCCGCACGGACTTTGCCTTCGACTGCACGGAGAGCTTGCTGTGTGGATGACAGGGAGCTCTCCATTTGGGATGCTTGCGCTCGGTACGTCTTATGAACGGCACTCCCCCATTCCAAAAGTCCTTCCATCATTTTATCAGCCAGAAAGTCACAGAGGATGGCATCCTTTCGACACCCCACAGCTTGGGTAGCGTAGGAGGTGCACAGCTTCTCCAGCTCATCCTTGTACGAGGTCAGTCGTGTCCGCAAATACTCAGCACCACTATCCGACGAGGACGCTGGATCTTCGATCGACATATCAACTTCGGGCTTGAAAAGATCTTGAAGCAGCCCGACGTTGTACGTGGTCGACAGAGCATCATTCGACGCGTATTGCTCTCGCATATATCCCAGCATGTAGTCCGATAGCTGAACGAAATACGCCTCTGTCGTCGACGCTTCTGCGGCAGCTCCATTCTGAGCCAGCTCGTGCTCTGCTAGCTTGCATGCCTCGCTGTAGATCTCGGCCAGCTGTTCATCCTCCAGTGGTCGTTGTCGCACGACGCGGTTGACAGTGACGGAACCTACATGGGCAACCCAAACACAATGTCAGCTCAACAACCATCCTTGACCATAGAAACTTTCGACCGTTGCACTCACTCGTTTTTGCAGCGACCGACGAGCGAAAATGATTGTCGAATGTATCCTTTGCAGCATCCAGAGCTTGGTCTAGCTGCGATTCAAGGACACGATCCCAGACCGACGAGATCACTGGACTAGCTCCGCTGTTGAATGCAGCCACATAATTCTCCGCCAATGCCACGAGCATCGGTCCAGTCAGCGGCTTTGACATCATTTTCTTGGGCTTCAGCGTTGAAAACACCTTGGTCTTGATTGCGTCCAGCTGCTCGCGGAACTCAGGTCGCAGCGACTCGTATGGCTGGTGAATCAACTCGCGCAGCAAATTTTCGTCGTTCAGCGGGCGTACCATCGTGACGCAGTCGCGAACGGGGAAAAACGTCGACAGGAGCGCGCGGATGCGGTTCTTCTCGACGACTTCGTCAGTCAACGGCGGTTGCTGCTTGAGAGCGCTCTCAAAGTAGTCACGAGGCGTGACCTTGCGTCCGTCTTCCTCCAGTTGCAGCGTGAAATCGCGCACTATCCACAGGAAATCCGGAAAGAAAGTCGCAAGCTCGCTAGCGGTCTCTTGTTGGCCGTCGGCTGTTTCCTCGCGAAGTGAGCGGGCCTTGGTTTGAATGTACTTGGTCAGGTTGACAACGAGCGACAGGTCTTCGATCGCGCTCGAGTCAATCACGCCGCGGCTGTTGTAGATAAAGAGAGACGCCAATAGTAGTGCCAGAGCAAACAGCCTCGTGTCTTGGGTTGCTGACCGTTGTGTGGAGCCCAGACCTTCCGTGTCGAGAAAGATCACGGTCGTATCCTTGGGCAGATGCTGAAATAGCGACGGGCTGTCGTCCGCCAGGGCCACACGGGCTGCCGGCTGGCCCCAGATCCAAATGCCCTTGGTGCACGCGTTCACCGTCGCGCCGACGCTGAACATGGCCTCGGCGCGGTCGCGGCCGAGCAGCAGGTTGAGAAGGTACGATTTGCCTGTGCGGTACAGTCCCGCTATTGCCACGACCGCGAGGTTGCCCTTGAGCTGTCGCAGGTACGCGACCGCCTCCGGGGACACCGAGAACACACTGTCCTCCGACAGCGTGATGAACGGGATTGG
The DNA here is from genome assembly GCA_023336425.1 of Phytopythium cucurbitacearum (nom. inval.). Lineage (NCBI taxonomy): Eukaryota > Oomycota > Peronosporomycetes > Pythiales > Pythiaceae > Phytopythium > Phytopythium cucurbitacearum (nom. inval.). The sequence continues at coordinate 7,265 of JAADXC010000634.1, read as the reverse complement.
CGCCGGCAGCGCCGCATCCAGGTCGCTGGGCGGCGTGCTCATGTCGATCGAGTTGTCCGCCTTTCCTTGGTTGGAGTTGCCATGCACGCTCACGCTCTTGGAGCAATGAACAGAGTGATGATCACTTCAATTCGCTCATCAACTCAATTCATTTTCCAAGCTTGAGAAATGTATGGTTCGATTCCAAATTGAATCGCGTTCTCCATCAGCGAACTTCGCTTGTCAATCAGAAGCCAACATCGACCATGCTGTGTGTGTTCGTGCGGACGCCACTGCCGCGGCAGCTCCTTGCCGTGCCGCTATCGGCCGTGTCGAGGCGGGTAGCTGTCGGAGTGCACGGCTTCCGCGCGACCGCATCCGCCTCTGTGGCAGCGCGGACTGTAACGTCCACTTCTCGCCGTGTAGCCAGCTATGATCGAGCTTTGTGTACGACATTTGGCATCGTTTCCGGCGGCGTCGCGGTGACTTCCGCGCTCAAGGCATTCGACACAGAAGCTAGCAATGGCGGTGAACGTATCGTCAGCCTCGAGAAGATCCAGAACTGGTACCGCGCGTATGAGCCCGACGACTTTACCCGCGACTGGAACCGCACCATGGGAAGACAGATGGAGGACGACAGCTCCAGAGCGCTTGCGGCCCTCATCGGAACCAACATCGGCGTGTTTTTGCTCTGGCGTGTGTCGCCGCGGTTCCCGGGACTCAACCAGTTCATGTGGCGGCATTTTGCGTGCTCCTACCAAGCGGTCGCGTACGGCAAGCGCGTGCACACGCTCTTCACGTCAGCCTTCAGCCACATCACCGTCCCACACCTGGCCATCAACATGTTCATGCTGTGGGAGTTCGGTCGCCACATTCTCGCGCCAAGCAACCGCGTGCGGACTGGCGATCCGTGGTACGACCGCGCCATCGCCAACTCACGCATCGCTGGCTACTTCGGCTCGAACTTTGGTGGCGGTCCTCAGCTGCTTCCGCTCGGCAAGTTCTTGACGCTGTACGCCGGGTCGGCGCTCTCGTCCTCGGCGCTGAGCGTCATTGTCTCTAGGATGCGCGGCACACCCGGCGGTGAGACTTTGATTATTGTGCTTTCGTTGCTGCGAGGTTGAGAGCTAACCCAGCGGCTTGTTCTGCAGTGTTTACTATCGGAGCCAGCGGGGCTGTCATGGGGATCTTCACGTTGTACTGCCTCATGTTTCCGCAACGGGAGGTGAGCAGCATTGCGGAAACTGCGATATGGTGATGCTCGTCAAATTGACCTCTTGTTTGGCTGGGCTTTGTAGCTGATGCTGTACGGCTTCATCAACCTCACCGCGGCGCAAATGCTGCAGCTGACGACGGCTGTGAACATGATCGGCTCAGCATTCCAACGAAGCCTCCGTATCGATTGCGTTGGCCACCTCGGCGGTCAGGGGACTGGGTGGATCGCTCATGAAGCGTCTAACCAGCGGTCATAAATTGGCAATCAGAGATACATTTCTGAGCAAAGCAGAGTTGGAAATGGGAATGGGAATCAGCGCCTAGAGGTAAATGGCCACCGCCATTGCTTGTTATCGCCGCCATTGACCTTCTCGAATCGCTGCTCTACCCAAAAACACTGCCATCAGTAGTTACCTGGGGGAACATACACGATCCTCCTTTATTCCGCCTGCTCCAGGTAGTCCTTGACTTCGGCGGGCGTGAGCACATGGAACTTGCGGTCCTCCTTGATAATGCCCACTTCAATGTTGGTCTCGTCCATCTGTTCAGCGCCACCACCTCAGCATTAGACATAAATATGCAGCATTCAGTCAGCTTCCATAATGCACCTACCTCGCCCTCAAAGCCTTCGCGGAGCGTGAGCAGCGCCGTGTGGATCGCATCCTCGATCTCCAGATCGTCGTTGTAGCGCTGTTGATACCCCAAACTCAGTTAGCATTGGCATCCAAGAGATCAACAAGTCGACAGTCACCGTACTCGCTCGAGAAAGGTCTTGGCGCTGACCGAGTCCTTGCCGATGGCCGTGGCTTTCCAGCCAAAGTACGCGCCAGACGGGTCGATCTGGTAGAGCTGCGGCCCATCGTCGTCGTAACCAGCGTACAGGATCGACACGCCGAACGGACGCACACCGCCCGACTATCAAGCAACAAGCAAGGGAAATTTGAGCTCATGCACGCCTGCTGACAAACAGAATGGAACACTCCACCCACCTGCGTGAACTCCTGCATGATGGCCGCCAGCTCGCGTACCAGGATGCTGGCGGGAGCGTGCTCCTATCGTCCGATATAATTAGTCAGTCATCGCAGCTTTAATTGCCTTTGGCAAAGAGCGTGACAAGCCCACCTTGTACTTCTGGAAGTACGTCTGCGCCTTCTTGCGAGCCTTGCGCACCAGCACACGGTAGTCCGGCCCCAGTCCGCTGTAGACGATGCCCGAGGGCTCCGCCAGCACCGAGATCTTCTTGTGCGACGACTCGTCCACTAAGATCGTCGGCAGCTTCTTCTCCGTGGCGATCACGACGCCGTTCTTGCCTGCACGATCCATCATGCTTCGGGTCAAGACAACACTCTACGCTCACTCACCACCGCAGCGACGTACATTTGATGCCGAGCGACGTCTTGCCGCCGCTGTTGACGGCGTTGAGCGCGTATTCGATCTGCAGCAGCTTGCCCGACGGGTTGAAGGTCGTCAGACTGAACGAGTACGCCGAGTCCGCCATCGTGGATCACAAGATCTGCGCGGCGAAATCCAGCCTATAGTCAGTCATCCGCCTAATCGACGCGCATTTATGGGGGCATCTACGTCTGCCTTCGCACAGGCGACGCTCGGTCCACGTCCGTACCTCCAGATAACCCGCAACCAAGTCCGCTTCCGCCCGCTTCGAGCCGCGATCTTCCCGAGATCGATTGTTCGTTCCTCCCCCCTCGCAAAGGAAATTCGCGGGCCAGTGGGTCGGGTTGTGATTGACTCTTGGATATCGAAACCCACTACCCGTCGGCCCATCTATGATCTCCAAAATTTAGTGTATATTTGATTGAATAATCCAGAATACATCATTTGTTGCCGATTATGCATTTTTGTCAAGTCGAAGCTCGCAACAAGGTGATCCGCGAAGCAGCAGCATGCGCGGCTTCCTCAGGCGTGCGTGGCACTACGCCATCCATGAGCGCAACCCGCTCGTGCAGGTACCTTCGGCGTCGTCTGCTCACTCGTATCTGCGTGCTGATGACGCCATTGTGGCTTGTGGTGTGCCGTTAGATTCTGTACTTCGGCGTCATGTCGATCTCGTACTTCTTCTTCGTGCGCGACGCACACCCGTTCATCCCGAACGAGTACGTCGACGGCTACCACAAGTGGACGGCGCCTGTGCTCTTCTTCGCGTGCTTCGGGATCTATGGTTTCATGTGTGTGAGCGACCCGGGCGTCGTGCGCGCCGACAACCTGCACGAGTTCGCACAGTATCCAGCTCACCCCGTGCTCTTCCCGGAGAGCAAGTACTGCCGGACGTGCACGACAATCAAGTGAGTTTCGATGGTAGGCGGAGAGGATTTGTATACCACTGAAATTGGCATGGCCACACTGCGTTTATGCTCCAGGCTACCGCGCTCCAAGCACTGCCGCGTGTGCAACCATTGCGTCGCGCGCTTCGACCACCAGTACGTTTCGCATGTGTTGACTCGTGACATTCGGCGGTGTGCTAATCGAATATGTGTTGTGGCGATACTCGCAGTTGCAGTAGGTTGATGTGATCTATTTCGTGTGTCCTTCGGGAATCTTTGATGACGCATCCTATTTGTGCGGCAGTCTGGTTCAATGGTTGTGTCGGCGAACGAAACTACAAGTACTTCCTGCTCTTCCTGGTGGTGCGTATCTGTATCGAACAAAGTGCCAACATGGCTAGCATCTAATTGTGTCTGGCGTATTGCGTTGTAGGCTCAGTCGGCGCTGTGCATCTACGGCTTTGTTCTTTGCAGCAGCGTCTTCCTCGTGCAGGTATCAGCACTCTCCATTCCCGTTGTTGTAGGCAACCATCTCACACAGTCAACCTCAATGCTGCATGGCAGACCGAACCGCTGCTCCGACAAACCAAGGCCGACGCGGATGATGATACGGCGTTGGCGGATGCTCTTCGCGCTGTCATTGTGGTGAGCATTGTACCTCTATTTGGTCATGGTCAGTGACAAAATGGTACTACTATCTCGGATCTCTGCAGCGCAACCAAGGACTGGGCTTCGTGGCGGCGCTCACACTCATGACGGGGATTGTCGTCTGGGTGTTCTTCCTCATTCAGCTGTATCGCATCGGACGCAACGAGACTGCCAACGAGTCGTTCAAGCGCGACGACCTGTACGAGACCGCGACCATGGACGGCGCCTCGAGCGGCAGGCACATGTTTCGCTTCCTGATGAAGCGTCTCACGCGCAAGCAGAAACGCGAGATGCCCCGTCGCGAGCAGAAGAAGGCGCTGGACGCGTCGTGGGGCGGCCTCTTCTCGCCGGATGCAATTCTCAATACCGAGGAAGAGTTCTCGGCGGCCGACGTAAAGTACAACCCGTACGACCAAGGCAGCTTCTGGAAGAATTTGCTCGACGCAACCGGCCACTACTCGCCTGAGACTACGGCGACGACAGCCAAGAAGACCGATTAGAGATGCGATAGCCTCAGATGCGAAGGCGACTCGCTATTTTGTCGATACACTGCAGCCGCCGCGACTCTAGAGTGCGAATGCGCACGGCACATTAGTTTAAACAGGTGGGCGGGCGAAGCTCAGAGCGAGACCTCGGCATCGGCCTTGGACTTGCCGCCGCCAGCGCCAGCTTGCGCACTGGCGTCCGTGAAGCCCGAGACGCTCATGGCCTTGTTCATGCTGATGGTGGCCTGCACCGAGTGCACGGCGGCCTTGAACTTCTTGCGCGCGTGGAAGCGACGCAGCTCCGTCAGCGCGCTCGTCAGCGGAACCGTGGCCACGTCCGAGCCCGTGATCCACTTATGCGCGAGCAGGTCCTCCGCCGTGGCGCGCTTGGCCGGGTCCACGACGAGCATCTTGGAGATAAACTCCTTCGCGTCGTCCGACACATTGTCCCAGTACGGCGAGTCGTAGTAGTACTTGCCCTTGCGGATCTTGCGGAACAGGATCGGCTGCGAATCGTCGTGGAACGGCGGGTACCCAGCCAGCAGGATGTACGTGATGACGCCGATGCTCCAGATGTCCACGGGCTTGCCGTAAGACGCCCCCTCCAGGATCTCGGGGGCCACGTAGCCTGGCGTGCCGCATGTCGTGACGAGACCAGCGTTGTCGGTCGTGACCTTCTTGGCGAACCCAAAGTCAGCCAGCTTGATGGACGTGTCGTCGTCCGCCGACATGAGCAACAGGTTCTCCGGTTTGAGGTCGCGGTGCACCACGTTGGCGTCATGGCAGTACTTGATGGCGCCGACCAGGATTTTCACCAGATCGCGCGCCTCCTTCTCCGTGTAGAACGTCTGCCGATTTGCGTGCACTTCTAGTTAGAACCTTGCGACAAAAGAGCAATAGACAGGCATTCGCTGATGATTACCTTCTCGACGATGCGGTCAAAGAGCTCGCCGCCCCCGACGAACTCTGTAACAAGGTAGTAGTACTCGGGCTCGACGAAGAACTCCTTGAGCGTCATGATGTTCGAGTGCTTCATCTGTGAGGGCACACAGGCACAATAACACGTCAGCCATTGGCCATATCCTTCCCGACTGCGCCATTCCCCCCTGCTCGTACCTGCTGCAGAATGGCCACCTCCGTCATGATGGCCTCGTCGTCCTCATCCGACAGCTCGGAGCGCTTGATGCACTTGATGGCGAACTTCTCCTTGCTGCGCTTGTGCACGCCCTCGCGCACGACAGAGTACGACCCCGAGCCAATGACCTTGCCGAGCGAGTAGGCGTCCGTCACCTTGCCGCGGCCGGCCCCGTTCACATCCTCGTGGAGGGACACCTCGGTCACGGACGCCGTCGACTTGTCGTCCTTGGGCGTGCCGAGTCCGTCGTCGTATTCCGGTCGCCGCTACAGTGCCAAGGGAGACATGGTCAGCCACAGGGAGGGAGGTACCGAGCTAAAGAGAGGGGGCCGCTACCTTGAAGCAGCAGAGGATCGAGTCGAGGCACCCCATGGTCGGGGAGGAACGCCGCTGTTTCCTACTTCGCGCTATGCGTCTGCGTCTGCGTGTTCGCGGGCTGAGAGAGAGCTGCGTGCGGGACGGCGGTCGAGCGGACGGAGCCTCTGCCGACGATGCCAAAGTGCCGGAAGCTCCTCCCAATCGGTTGTTGTGGGTTAACCCTGCGGACGGGGCGGAGTGGCCGCCCCCTTGGCAGTTGGAGTGCCACTCTTGAGAGGCTAAAATGTGAAAAATCAGGTTTGAGATTGCCGCGATTTCGGATCACAGATCGAGGGTTCTCTTGCGTTCAGTATGTAACCTGTCGAAAAAAAGGAAAACCCAGCGAATGAGACGTTTTTGATTGCCGCCTGTGCTTGGCTTCAGGGGTGCGGAAAATCAAGCTGTACCCATTGCACCGCACTCCAGATAAATAATGGAGCACATATTATAACGAAATGAATCAGATTGTATTTGGCATCTGCAGTACTGTCAGTGAACAGCTGGGAGAAGTCATCCCAAATAGTGGACTTTGGTGTAGCGCCATAAGTGGGTCTGCTACACCTGTCAAGGCAAATATTTCGACAAAAGAGGGTTCGTTTCATTTTTTCAAACCACCCACTTATCGTGCACTACGGTGCAACGAGCCCACTTTTGGGTGTGGCAGACCCACTTATGGCATCCCAGAGGCACTGTTCGGGGTAGTTGAGCTTGCACGTCGGGGGCGGCAGTCAACACAAATTTGTACACAACAATTCCCGGGCAACAGTCTAATATCAGTCATCACGCTATTGACTGCGTTCGCTATTGCCTGCGATTATACTGTATTCATCTCTGGAAATAGATTAAAATTAGGTTTATCGATGAGACGTCTACAATACGAGACTATACATTCGTAATTAATAGAGCACAACCTGTACATTATCTACTCTTACGAATCCCAAGTGATGCGTTTTCCATTTGCGGGGGTGGCAAGTCGGGGGCGGCAGTCACCCGTATCTTGGTTCTGGGCACGATCTAAACTTTACCTAAGGCAATCTACCAGATTAGTAGAGTTTGTGCTTCGTCACAATTCAAATGAACCGTGTTCAATGAGAAATTTGACCATTAATTAAAAAAACTATATCAAAATCAAGAGCGCAAATCAGACAATTTTTTGGGCGTTATGGC
>JAADXC010000633.1:0-15194 GCA_023336425.1 Phytopythium cucurbitacearum (nom. inval.) | reverse complement strand
TGCACGCCGACGTCCGAAATCGTCCGCCCGGACTCGAGCTGTACTTCTGCGGGTAGAAGTTGGAAAGTGCGTCCACCGAGACCCCTTCGGCGACGCGGAACAGCGCGTCAATGTCGTTCATCTTCATGAAAGGGCACGTCGCGCAGCCGCCAGCGGTGGAGCAGCCTTCGCCGCCGGCGAGATCCGGCACGAGCTCGTCACCCTCTGTCGCAACGGCATCAGCCGAGACGGGGAAGATAACCTTGACCTCCGGCTTCCGAGACTAGGCTGCGACTGGAGAGTTTGCTGCACGCCGCGAACAATCGCCGTGATTATGCCAGGCTCCGTGCCGAACACATAGCTGAGCCTCTCGGTTGACTGGTTCATGACTACCGCCAACGTCTTGTCCTTCATGATATTCGCAATGTTGGGGGTCGATCCATCCACGCTGCGACCTTCAGTCTGTGAAGATAGAGCCTCGGTGAGCATTGCATCAATCATTGTCAAGGATCAAGGACGTATTGCGTACCTGATCCTCCATCGCCAGATTGAACATCTCGCCAGGAAGCTCAAAGAGAGCCGTGTGGTACGCATGGTCATACTCCTCGCGAACATGGGTGGACACTTTGTCGCCGACCATGTGGTGCACAACACAGTTGCCTTCCTTGAAGAACTCGAATCGGGTCAGCAGCTCGGCAATCCTGAAGCCAAACACGACAGTCAGCACCAACGCAACAGTGTCTTGCCAGAACAGTGGACACGTACGTCTTGCGGTTGTGTTGCGGGTGGGTCTGGCGGGTTTAGCTCATTCGGGAGCTGGCCAATGTGCTCGAACATCTGCTGCAGAGATGGATGGCCATGTCGAGAGGCGCTCCACATAATTCCACATCAATTTGGTCGCTTTCTTTTTTTCCACGAATGGCGTGCCACACGCTTCGATTTCTGACCAATGTCCTTGCTCATCTCCTCTTTCACGTGGCAAACCTCACATTTGGACCCGACCGGCTTACGCTGGATTTCTGTGCCGAAAGTAAGCAGCACATCGATACCTCGACTTTCTCTGCGGCCGCTGACGGAGAAACAACGCGAGCTGTATTTGGGCGACGACCGAGTGGTGACGCAGTGCCAACGCCGAACGGATACCGCTTCCGCCTGAAATACCAATCGCATATTTTTAGCCGAGCTAAGCATGGTTCAGGGGGATGTTGGTGACCTTGAAGCACCTTGAAACGATGCTATTACCTGTTTTTCGCCGGCGCGAGCAGATCAACGCCCCTGGGGCTAGTTCCTTCCCTCCCTGCCACCTAGAGCCCGTCAACTGACATCGGAAGGATGGATCCCTGGTGAGCTGAAGACGACCACATTACTCCTCAAAGTTGGGAGCTCCTCACTGACAATTTGTGTTTGGCAGCCCGGAGGTTCACTGTGACGAAGAAACGTGCGTCGAGCACACGACCAACCAGAGCAGTGGAATTCGTGCCAGGCCCCCGACTTGTCTTCCCGCTCCACTGAGCAACAACGCGGTTAGTGGTCGTTGCTCGCTGCCAAAAGCCGAATCTCTCGCTGATTGATGGTCTTTGCTTCAGGATCCCCAAGCCATTTTGAAGGCGAAGATCCGCGAAATCCAGTCGAGTCCGCTGCTGACTCCAAAGGAGAAGGCGGAGTCGATGCAGAACCTCATGATGAAGAATTGGACCGAGTCGCGAGGCAAGGAAGCGGCTGCCAAGGCGCAGCCAGACAGCGACTCGGATCGTCGGCAGAAGACGTTCCATGTATGAGCCCATGCGGTTGAATCGACTTGTAACCACCGACTGACTGATTCGATATCACTCTCATGCACAGAACGAGCAGGAAAACATCCTCGGATGCAGCCACTACCAGTGAGTACAAACTCGTCGCGTTTTGCAATTCGTCGACTGATCAGGAACTCACATTGAAATGCTGCATGGTTCAGGCGCAAATGCAAGCTCCAAGGAAAATGCTGTGGCAAGTGGTACTCCTGTCGGTTTTGCCACGGTGCGTTGCAGCAATTGAGCCCACTCAGTTCGACGCAAGCAGTGTCTGACCCGACGTTGCGCGTTGTTCCAGACGAGAACGAGTCTCATCCGTTCGACCGATACGCCACCGAGAATATCTCCTGCATGGAGTGCGAAACTGTCCAGGTACAGCACCACAACAGTGACTCGACGGAGCATCGCAGCAAACTTACAGTCGTATCGGTTGCTTCAGCCGGTTGGGAAGGTCTGCATCAACGAGAAGTGCAAGGTTGAGTTCGCGCGGTACTTCTGTGATGTGTGTAAGTTCTTCGACGACGATCCGTCCAAGGAGATTTACCACTGCGATAAATGCAAGATCTGCCGCATTGGAAAGGTGAGCGAATTGGGAGTGCACCGGCATCTTCATTATTTAACGAACTTCGATCTCACCTTGACTCGCCAGGGCCTCGACATCGACTATTTCCACTGCGACAAGTGCAACGCGTGCATGAGCATCAGCCTCAAGAAGCACAAGTGCGTGGAGCGCTCGCTCGAGTCAAACTGCCCGATCTGCAGTCAGTTCATGTTCACGTCGACGACGCCAGTCATGTTTCTACCCTGCGGCCACTGCATGCACGTGTCGTGCTACGAAGAGTACACGCTGGTACGTGGTATGCTCGCGACGCTGTGGATGCCGAACGAATCGTTTCATATATTCTTGTGCTCTGCAGACCAACTACATCTGCCCATTATGCTCCAAATCACTGGGAGATATGGAACACTACTTCGCCAGCATCGACGAGTTGCTGGAGCGAGAGCAAATGCCAGAGGAATACAAGGACATCAAGTCACTCATCTACTGCAGCGACTGCGAACACAAGTCGACGACCAAGTTCCATTTCGTCTACCACAAGGTATATCGTCGAACGATTCAGCTCACAGCAGCAAACGACAACAGGGAAACTAACTGCTCGAGTGTGAGTGCAGTGCCAACTCCCAGACTGCGGATCGTACAACACGAAGCTGGTGCGCCAGTTCCGAGACCAGGGCGATCACACGAGTGCCTCAGCGGCAGGTTCTACCGCACCCAATTTGACCCAGTAGGCGGGAGGAAACGAGCTAACAGTCGCCCCGGCATGACACTAGCAACTTTTGGTCATGGTCTGGACTGCGAAACTAATTTATCAAAATGATGAAAGGTCAAATCCCGCCTTAGATAATGGCGCTTGTATTGTGCTTCTCGCGCTTGAATACGATGCAAAAGGAACTGTCTGTACGACCCAGTTCTTGAGGAATGCCAAACGGAGATCAATCGGCTTCCTCTACACACATAGAGTCGTTGGGATCTGCTCTAGCGCTCGCGGTCACAAAAGCACACCCATCGCGGACAGCCCGCGCGAGCCAGACGCTTTGCAGCGCCTGAACCGCGACGAGCTCCCGCATCGATGGCTTCCGCAGTAAATCCGCCGCGCAAGTGAATGCTCACACAAACAAAAGACGCAATTTGGTACATCCTCGGATTGCTCGCTCGTGTCCAAGAGTCCGATGTCGAGCAGCTTTCGATGTGATTGCCCACAAAGCAAGCACGGAAGTGCGCACAAGTGGAGTCGCCTTGTAGCCAGTCGTATGGCACAAACATATTATCCAATCAATGCGAGCACAAAATATAATATTCAACCAATCACGTCATTTTCATATCATTTGAAGTTGGTCGACTTGAACAATGCTCTTACCGCATTGGCGACGTCGACAAAGCAATACCTGGCTTGCTCAAGGCAACAATGAAGCTGTGCAAAACCTGCGATCACCTTGAGCGGCAGCGATCTTCACATGGACGACTTCCGCTGAAACGGATCCCTCAACTGATTGTCTTCGCTGTCGCCGGCCGTGTTCTCCTCGACTAAAGACACCTCGATAGAGTCGAGAGGAACGGACGGCGACGGCACTTCTCCCAAATCGGTCGAAACGTCGATACCGTAGAAGTCATAGATCGTCTTGGCAGAAACCGTGACGTCCCGGCTGTTGATGTCGTTCATGTACGCGTCCTGGACGAACCAGAACATCGGGACCACGTACAGGGCTGTGAACACGTCCAGTGTGTAGTGCTTACGCGACGCGATGATGAGGAAGAAGATCGCGATCTGGATGCACACCATGACGACAACGCCGTACTTGTTGGGCCAGTACTTCCAGACAGCGAGGATGAATGACAGCGTGTAGATGGTGTGAGAGCTGAACATGAGGTCGCCGCACTCTGCATACAAACCGCACGTTAGTGTATCAAGGGTTCTTCCGCATTAGAGTATGCCACAAGGCACGACGCACTGTTGAGCGAGTTCATGTTGGTGAAGAACTCGCCAATTGACGGCGGGTGAAAGTCGGGGTTGTCGATGACGCATGGGATCGGGTCGTCCGGGTTCGCTGCCAGGCATGTCAGGTCAAACTTGAGCGTGCAGTGGTCCGCAGGCGCCGGGAGCGCCGTCGACATGAAGGAGATGATGCGGAACACGAGGCAGATACTGATATGCAAGAGCAGTCTCTTGCCGACAATTACAATGTAGCGCGGGTTCTGCGGGTTCTGGCGGAAGACCGCGATGGACACAATCAGCGCCAGCGTCGGTGCGAATACCCCACCAAATACCAGAACGTCCGAGGTACTAGCAGCCGAGCCACTACAAAAAACACATCGTCAACGAGTGGCTGTCACTATCGAGTGCAGCAGGAACTTTGTAGCGTACGTCAGCTCCGGCATGATAGCGTAGCCAATGTCGTGCAGCTTGAAGCGCTGCTCAACCGAGAGCACATGGCCTTGGATATAATATGCCCAGTTGACGAAGATTCCGTGGATATCTGCACAATGCAGGCGATTCCCAGCTCGTCAACACTGTCGTCCTCCATTCCTGGCACTCTCCAACGGCACGACTATCGCTTACACTGCATCAGGACGCACGGCACGATCACCTTCCACTCTTTGCCGAGCAGCTGGAGCTCGATCTTGATGTACGCGAGGAGGTTGTTCCAGTCGCGGAATTGGAAGCGCTTCCAGGGAGGCGTCATGTTGCGTTCGAGACTCCAAGATGGCGGAGGAAGTGCAGAGCAAGTAGCAATACAGCGAGCGGCGAAATGGAGAGCTTTGCTGACGATGCCGTCTGCGCAGATGGAGCTGCGGTTTTCGCTAGGTGGTCGAAGCGGCCAGGAAAGGGCTGCTTGCGGTGGGCGAGAGAAGAAGCTTGGGTAGATGGGCGTTCTTCGATGATGATTACGCTATGTGACAGTTTGACTCGCAGCTTCCAATTGATATGACGCTTCCTGAATTGATTATCTCAATATATATGGTATATATTAAAAACTGCGAACCACGTTTTTTGAGGTCCACAAAACCTGTATATAATGGTATGATGATTGATATGGTGTTCCGAGATTATAAAGCTAAGCATACCAGAAACACCGCAATCTTGTCGTCTTGTTGCTGCGGACACATGCTGACAACAACTCGCTCGCCAAATCCACGGCATGCACATGAAACGCACGCATTCGGAACCGCGAGGCCACACCACCACCAGATTGTTGACTACTCCCGAGCCACATAACTCGGATGGCACCTCCGACACTGGTTGCTCCATCGGTTCGAGTGGAGTGTCGATATGACCCCTCCGTCAACAAAAGTCACACGAAAATGAATGTACCGCCGTTGCTTACACGGTTGCTCGCCTATTGGCGGCGGTCGGCGCTGAACCAAACTATCCCGCAAGCCGACTTCTACATGGACGCCTTGCGCTGGAACGCCGTCGTCGGCTGGTTGCTCTCGCTGTCGCCAGTCAAGCTCTCCTCTTCCACCGACAGCTGCACGTTCTGCAGCGCGACCTCGGGCGACGTCGGGTTGGATTCATCCAGGTCCGGGGTGATGTCGACGCCGTAGAAATCGAAAATGGACTTGGGCGACACCTTGACGTCCTTGCTGTTGATGTCGTTCATGTACGCGTCCTGGGTGAACCAGAACAGCGGCACGATGTACAGCGCCGAAAACACGTCGATTGTGTAGTGCTTGCGCGAGGCCACGATCAGGAAGGCGATCGCGATCTGGAGGCAGATCATGACCGTGATACCGTACTTGTTAGGCCAGTACTTCCAGACGCCGAGGATGAACGACATGGTGTAGATGGTGTGAGAGCTGAACATGAGGTCGCCACAGCCTGGGGTTCACAACAGCACCGGTCAGTCGATCGCACACGCCGTATACACCGACAACCTCGACGACGCACCGTTCAGAGAGTCCATGTTGGTGAAGAACTCGCCAACGCTCGGCGGGTTAAAGTCCGGGTTGGGGACCACACACGGCACCGGGTCGTCAGGGTTGGCCGCCAGACACGCGTCGTTAAACTTGAGCTCGCAATGCGCCGCAGGAGACGGCAGCGCCGTGACCAGGAAGGAAATGATCCGGAACACGAGGCAGATGCTGATGTGCAGCAGCAGCCGCTTGCCGACGATCACAATGTACCGCGGCTTGTTCGGGTTCGTGCGGAAGAGTGCGATCGAGACGATCAGCAGCAGCGCAGGCGCGAACACGCCCGCAAACACGAGGACGTCCGAAATGGAGGCCGCCGTGCCACTGCTCACAATGACACCGGTCAGTTCGACATCACAAGAACGACGAAAGCACCGAAGAAAGCGTACGTGAGCTCCGGCATGATGGAGTAACCGACGTCATGGAGCGTGAACCGCTGCTCGGTGGACAGCACGTTGCCCTGGACCCAGTAGGCCAAGTTGTGGAAGATGCCATGCACGTCTGTAACGACCAAATCAGCCCGTACATCAGCATCCTAGCGACATCGTCCAAATCACCCGCGACCTGCAGACGAACGTACACTGCATGATGACGCACGGCAGGATGACCTTCCACTCCTTGCCCAGCAGCTGCATCTCGATCTTGAAATACGTCTTAAAGTTGTCCCAGCTCCGCAGCTGGAAGCGCTTCCATGGCGTCGTCATCGTAGCCGGCCGACGGTCCCTAGCGAGCGAGGAGCAGGCGGTGCGAGGCGCTACGCGTTACAAGGGTCGACGGACACCGCACAGCTGGTGGTCGCGCGCCAGTAGAGGCTGCGGGTCGACTCTTTGAGGCGGCGACGGCGGTGGCAGCTTCGTCCCGGTCGGCGCAAACCACGAAATGCAGCGTCGCCTCTTCCAGCGCTCGAGTTCATGAGAGCGAGAGTCGAGTCCCCTAGCCCCAGTCAGCATCGCCAACGCCTACCATCCCTTCAAACTCGATGTCATGTCGCGATATAGTGGCAACGCCTACGTAAACGCATCTCGCAGACCTGCATAATTGTTTGTCAGTCGTAAATTTGATGAGGGTACATTATTTGCTGTGTCGCACGGTTCGGAGATAAAGTTTGAATAATCCAGGAATAGCCGTGGGTCGTACACCGAGCTCGACTAAAACCCAATCAAATGCCGCCGGGTTATTTTTGGAACCCACAGGCGGCGTAATCAGACCGTCATCGTAAAACTCTCGCCAGAGCGGAGCAACGTTCAGTATCCGTCGCTCGATTGGACCGGCCGCCACCTCGCCCACGGTCCTGCCACTTTGCGATCATGTCGCTAAAGTTGGCCGCTCGTGTGAAAGAAACCCTTGCATGCCGCCAGAAGAGTCCTTAGTCGAAACGAAAAACCCACCTGGTGCGACACCTGAAGCCTGCTCCTCGCCTCACCATGGTCAAGAATGGCGGTCGAGGTTGCGACGAGGAACAGGAGGAGCAGGAGGAGCTCGGGGCCGGCCTTCAACTCGCTCAGCGTCATCGGAAAATCCAGGCCGGCAGCTTCAAAGGCCGCTGCGTGTTTGAACCCGAGGCGGCGCATCCTGGTCGCGTCGGCCAAGCCGCGCTGACCTTCACGACGACAGGATCGCTCGGCCACGAGAGCCGCATCACGTGCGTCCTGCCAGCGCACGGCTGGTCCATGCCCGAGGCGCCGAACGCGATGCTACGACTGCGCAGCAACGACGCAACACTCCCACTCAAGGCGAGTTGGACAGCGGCGACCCGAGTCATCGAGTTTACACTCCCTCCCGATCGTGTTGTGCCAGCGGAGAGTGCTGTTGTGATTGTGCTCGCCGGTGTCGCGACGCCAGAGCACGCGACACCCCAGGCCGAGGCGACCGTGACTGCATTCGAAAAACTGGTGGTGCGCAGCACGGTACCGCCGTCGACTCGAGGCGGACAGATTATCGATGGTCCGAGAGCATTCACAATCCCAAAAATCGTTCCGGGACAGATCGGAGGAGAACGACGCTGGCTGCCGTTCAACTGCTGTCCTGGAGCCATTTCCGATGTCTCGGTTAGCTTCACAGCCGCGGGCAAATTGCCGACTGGCGGGATCGTTCGACTGGAGCTGCCGCATGACGGCTGGGACATGGACGACGTGCCTGTCGTCGGTCTCAAAACTGGAATGGCCACTAGGGCGATTCTTCCTGCAGCATGGGATCGCAGCCAACATGTCTTGGAGGTCGTGCTCTGCCAGGAGAGCGAACCGATCAGCATGGACATGCGCGTGACGCTAGTGGTTGACCAAGTGAAGAACCCGGAGAAGGAGTCGATGCACCTCGGCGAGAGTAGGGTTGCCGGTCGCATCACCACGCTCTCGTCGAGTGGCGGCGTCATCGACGGGCCGACCAAGCTCGACATTGCATCTATTAGTCAACTGCGGGACTGCGACTTCACGTTGATCAAGTCCGAGTTGGACAAGGAACTTGCTTCGAGTGACCGTCCTGATGCACTTCCGCTGTCAAAGCTTCCAGATCTATTTCGTCGCGCTGGGTTGAACTTGTCGGGCGAACTGTACCAGCGATTAGTTCTCGACGCCTTACCTCCTCAGTTTGTTGCCGAACCCTCGACTTCCGACCAAGAGGCGAAACCTGCCGATGCTGCAGAGATATCCGATACGTGGGTTCTCAAGGCTGAGGTGCTTTCTGTATTTGCGATGACGTTCGCTCCTGCATACAAGTACGGCCAAGAGCTACGCGTCGCGTGCAGTCGCGGACAGACAGAGCTGGTGCAGGAGTTGATTTGTCGAGGCTGTGATCCGAGTAGTGCCGACGGCACGGGCTGGTCGGCGTTGCACTATGCCGCCGAGTACGGACAGCTTGCCTTGATCGACCTCCTCGCGTCGCTACTGTCTCAACAACAAGACGATTGCAGTGGTTTCACATTGCCAATCAATGCACGTGACGTCAGCGGGTGGACGCCGCTGTTGTGTGCCGCTTCGAATGGCTATTCTGCTGTGGTTGAGCGGCTGATTGCTCTTGGAGCTGACTTATCGATCCCAACAACAGGTGGCAGGACCGCCCTGCACTGGGCTTGCATTCGAGGGATGGCCGAGACCACGCGTGTTCTGCTGCAGCATGGCATTAGCGTCGACCTGCAGGATCGGAATGGGTGGACGGCAATGCACTGCGCGGTGTTGCACGGGAACTCTCCCTGCGTGGACATTCTCGTCGAGCACGGTGCTGCCCAGGATATCAAGGATAAGTTGTCGTACCAGCCGGTATACTACAGAAGCGCTGATCCGCTGCTCATGCGGTAGTAATCACGTACACAGTGCATAGTGTGATCAAACCTGTGTTCACAACTGAAATGCAACAACCAAGTTAGGATAGGATCTGGCACATTCGGCCCTTTATCTGAGTACCCTCAATGCGATCACTCATACTCAATCTCAGCGGACGATGGCACGCTGCGCGTGGTTCCTCAAACACTCGAGCATCCAATTTAAGCGATCCTGTGTCTGAGTTGCAGAACACTTTGAATACGAACATGCATTCTGACATTGAAGTTGTCAAGAGTGTTTGCCACTCAATTAGAGAACAGTCTTCTGTTTGGTGCTCTATCATGTGGCCCACCTGACGCCCACGATTCTGGAACCATGAGACGCGCAGTTCAAGACTTGAGGAAGCAAGAGCAGAGCAGCGCAATGCCGACGCTGAGCGAGGATGAGCAGGTGCTCATCCAGAAGGACCGCGAGGAGAACCCCGGTGCGCTCGTGCTGCCAGTCTGCCGGGTCTGGTGACTGCAGCGCGTACTGATTGAACTGAGCACTGTACACGCGTGTTTGATCCATAATCGCGACACAGGCTGCTTCTACTCGACGGCGCTCTCGCAGTCATGCCGCTCGATCAATGGCGACAGCAAGTGCGAGATCGTCAAAAAGATCTTTCGTCAGTGTCCCGGCAAGGGAAAGGTGCTGTAACCAGGGTTGTTATAGCGTAGTGGCTGGATGTATGTGCCATAACTGTTGACAAGCGGTTTTCATTACCAGGAGCTCATCTCGAACCGGAAGGAGGTAACGGAGGACGAACACGGTGGCGAAGCGGCGGCCGGCGACTTTTTCAACCGCGAACGGATGGATCCTCGCAAAGGGTAGGTGCTTGATGGACGCCGTGCCGTTGAGGGAAGAGGTGGCTAATTGCTCGATGAACTGTCAGCGACGGCGAGTTTGGCGGTTCGTTCAATCCATTCGGGCACAGGTATGCTCGTATTCGAGTGTGGAGGATGCCGTTCAGGGATGAACGATCGACGTGTTGAGCAGGGAAGACGACTTTGAAGCCCAACTGAGCCCGTTCGACTTTCTGCGGCAAGAAATGCTGCGGCCATTTGAAGGTGACAAGAGTGTTCATTGTCGTTGCTCAATTAGCGTAACGTCTATGACTTACAAGCAATCGTTAAACCTTTAACAGGCTTTTTCGGTGGCGGCATCTTCGGCGGTGGGGACTCGAACCCGTTTGAAGGACTGGAAGGCGAGTTTGAGCGCATGCCGTTCCAGCCGCCGACTTCAATGCCTCGTCGATCAGCGAATCAGCCGCCGCCAAATCCGCCACACTATTCGTTTCACCCCGCACAGGGACGAAATGCAAAAGGTTTACAGCAGACCGTGATTTCTTGTCCTCATTGAGTTGGTGCACTGTGCTCATTTGGATGATTGTTACGTTGTCAGAGCCGAATTCCAAGGCCAAGGCAGAGGAGAAAAAGGACATTTTTGCAGGGTATTCGGGTCGCGTCGAAGAAATTTGATTGCCACCGCGGGTTGTAGTACAATCGGTATTCAATCAAAATCAAATCCACTGACGAATTCACACAATCCTCAAGCAAGCTCAGGCACATGACTGTTATGTGCACATTCGTAGGGTTGTCACTATCACAGGTGCATTCCAACACGGTCCAATTAGCTCAAATAGGAAGCGCGTGCCCAATCCGGAGGATCAAATTGCGGCAATCGCTGCTGGAACTCGGCGTCCGTCAAGCGTTCGTCGATCGGCGTGTGGAACTCGTAGTAGCTGAACAACGGACCTGCGTACAGCGTGTCCTTCACCGAAAAGAACCCAGTGAGGACCTTCCCCACGCCGACGTGAAGCACGCACCCCGGATCACCATGCTCATCCGACGGAGTATCTGTGTGGATATCTGCCACGAGGATGTCTTCCTTGCCCGAGTCCTCTGGATCCGAGTAGAACAAGCGTGGATACCATCCAGCGTACTTTGTCGCACCACTGCCACGGGTTTCTTCCATAACTGTCTTGAGAAAGCGAGTTTGCTCTTCACTCAACGGGTGATCTTCGGCTTGGGCAATCGCGATCGTCTCGATCGTTGCCATGATTTGCGAGAAGGTCTCAAAGAAGCTCGTGATGCGACTGAATCGCCGCTCAGGCAATTCGCCAAACTCATTCAAACTCTCGACAACCTTTGCGGTTCGAGACGATAGGATCCCCATCTTCGCCCAGAACTCCGGATACGGGTCCACCATGCCATCCGCGTATTCACACCTAGTCCCCATCGTGTATCCTTGTTTGGTGTACAGCACGGTGTCGTGGCGTAGCTGCGTGAAGGAGGCCAGCTGTGTGTTCATTTGGCGAAGTCCCCACGTCCGTGTGTGGAACACCTTCTCGGTGTTCGGTGATGGCGTCGACAATGCTCGAAGCGCTTGGATCCACAACGTACTGACGCTTGCAGATTCCTTATCGACAGCGCTCAGTTCCAAATCGACGACCTTCCTCAGCGCAACGGCGTTCGAACTCAATGGAAGGCCGTCACGATGGACGACAAAGTCAGGGCCGATGTCGTGGGTGCTATCTGGTGGGTCTGCACGCATGCGCTTTGCCATCTCTTCGCCAGCCACATTGTTCCCGAGCAAGGTGAATGCCACGTCCACTCCGCTCGGGATGCGTCGCGGAACCTTGGACCCATTGCTGATCACTTGGTCGTACACTAGCCGCATCATCACGAACGCGCTCCACGTAAATCGTTGCCCTAACAAGGCGAACGATATCGGAAGTTCTGACGGGACCGTCGGCGACAGCGAGGTCTCGATATGCGGGTGGCCATTAATCAGTTGCGCTCCGTGTTCGCTCTCAAGAATACGCAGTTGGAGCTCTTGCAATTGTCCGACACGGTCCGAGTCGAGGGTAGTGCCATCGTTAGCAAGCGTCTGCGCACGAGCGAACCAAGTATCGAAACCACCACCATCACTTGACGAGGTCACAAGCTCGTCGAGTTGAGTTGGCGTCATTGAATCAGCGCCGGCGTCTCCATCCGCAACCAGATTCGAGATGGCCGTGTCCACCCGCGCGAGAACATCCAAATTATGGCTTTCTCGGATGCAATACGTCAAGAAGATAGCGGCTTCGAGTTGCTTTAAGTCGTCCTCGGGACTAGACCCACCCGACAAGCGAAAATCGATGGTACCCAACCACGTCATCGCGCGAAAGTACAGTTGCAGGTTCTTCTTTTTTGTGTAATGGCCGCGGGGTTTGAACATAGAGAAGTCGACCACTCTCTCCGACCCAAACAGCTCAACAACAGCCGTCTTCTCCTCGCGAATCGCCTTGCGGAGCTTCAGCATCTTGTCAATATTGGCAGCGTCAACTTCTGATGACTCCTCCCCGGTCAATAGCTCTAGCCCGACAGCGAGAAACAGCTCCACACCAAGCATCACACTTCGAACGCTGTCTCGAATACCCGGCGCCAAATACTCGCGGCACTTTGTGAGCGAACCCTCCAAAATGGTCTCCAATGCTGGCAGAAGGTACTCAGTCTCAATCACCACCAACAGCGCGTCAAAGCTGCGGTGCCACGCGTGAAGCACCGAGTCGGTCGTCACGAACACGGGCATATCGTCTGAATAGAGGCGGTAGTAGACCTCTGCGAAGCTCTCGGCCTGGAGTCTCGGCACGGCGACAAAGCCATTGGTCTTCAACTTCTCCTTCTCATCGTCCAGCAGTCGGAAGTCGAACTGGCGACGCTTCTTGAGCGGGTGATGCTTGTTGCTTCTCATGATCCTGGCCACCACCTTGGCCCCGAGACTCTTGGCAGCAGTGGCTCTTTCCGCATCGAGCTGCTCGTTCGCCGCCTTCGGATCAGCGCTGAACAAATCGAAGAACCGGTGGCGATTCAGATCCACACACGGTACTTTTTTCGCGCGATACTTCGGTGGGTACTGCGCCACGAGGTCTTCGCCCGTGAGTGCGTCGCCCACCTGCGCTAGCGTGGATGTGAACAGGTCCGCGACGTTCCCACCGCCCATTTTGAGAAAGGTCGCACGAGTATGATCGTGGAAAGGAAATGACCAGTTTTGTGCGCACGATGTGCTTGTCCTTATCGACGCGAATCTGGAAGTGAGCACGAGCAGGTTTCGAAAACAAAGTTCAACCCAAGTTGAAGATGCTCATCATTGGCCAGCACACAGGCACACTACCACCAATTCTATGCGACCGAGCGTTTGTCTAAGATCGCAAATCCGAGCCCGAAGACGCAAATCCGCATGCGGCTTACTGTCGTTTACTGACTGCCAGTCGCCACCAGCTCGCCTTCGATGCTGCCGAGAGCGCCGAAGCCGCCGCTAAAGCCGCTGCCCTGACCACCCTGACCACCCTGACCACCACCCGTCGCCGACGACGTCGAGTCTGTCATGACACCACCCGAACTCGTGTACTTGGCCGCGGGAGTGATCGTCTCGGCCTGCGTCATGTCGACGCCGATGGAGATCCACGCGAGCACGCCGTCCGAGACCGAGTCGCCCAGCAGCGCGTACTCGAGCACGGGGTCGAACTCGGCAGCCGCCTCCTCCGACAGAATCGAGTCGTCGGCGTTGGTCGTGAGCTCTTGCGTGTTGGTCGAGTACGGGCTCGTGGTCTCGACCTCGGTGATGAGGTCCTGATCGAAGAAGATCTGTCCGACGTGCGAGGCGTATCCCCCCGAGTACGTGTTGTTGGACAACAGCGTGCCGTTGTACGTGCCGAGCACGTGGATGTGCGTGGCGCGCGAGGTGTAGTGACCGGGGAAGATGGTGGTGAAGGATGCGAAGCCGTCGGCGTCGGTCGGGTAGAGACCGCGCAGGAAGGTCTTGTCGAGGTTGGTCTCGTCCGAGCTGTCGCCGTTGCCGCTGGCGACGATGCCCGAGTAGACACCCGTGGCGTTGCAGTGCCAAAAATCCAGGTACAGACCCTCCACCGGCTCGCACGTGTTGACGTCGATGATCTGCAGGTCCGTGTACAGGTCCACACCCTCTTGCTCCTCGCGGATGTCGCTGCGCACGAGCTCGCCGCTCACGTAGTACGGACCCTGCGTCACCTCCGGCTCGAGGATGCAGCTCACGTCGTCGCCGAAGAGCTCACTCGGGTCCGTGTCGGCGGTCAGGCCGGTCAGGTTGGACTTGTGGCTCGTGGCCAGCACGGTCGACACGTCGAGACGGCGCTGGCGTTGGCGCTCGCGCTCGCGACGCTCAGCGCGCAGACCCTCGAGCTTGGCGGCGCGGCGCGCGATCGTGCGCTCCTTGAGGCGGCGAGCGGCTTCCGAGTCGGCGCAGTTGCTGAGCAGGCGCTTGCTGTTGGCCATGAAGAGCTTGCGCTGGGCGAGTTCGTCGGCGGTCTTGGCGTGCGCAGGTTGGTTGGGATGAGCCGATGCGACGTCGATGAGTGAGGCGGTGGCAGCTAGCGCGGCGACAGCGAGAAGACTGGTTGCGTGGACCATGGTGAGTGCGGTCGATGCTGGATCGTTGGACGGTTGGGTTGTGGAGCTTGATGAAGAATTGAAAATGAGGTGTGTGTGTCGAGATATGCTTCTGGGACTCTTTCTCGGCGTTGGCGGTCTCGTAGCGTGCGCGACGACTTCGTTTAGAGTCCACAGGTCGGTGTGCATGATGGATCTGATGAGCACGGACGCTGGATTCCGACGGTCTCGGGCAGCACCGTCGGGA
>JAADXC010000632.1:0-15231 GCA_023336425.1 Phytopythium cucurbitacearum (nom. inval.) | reverse complement strand
TCACATACGCTATGGACGAGTCCGAGTATCTCTCGAACTGGGAAACAGCACTGGAGACGGAGCGAGCAGATCGAGTCGAGAGATACAACATACTGATGAGGGAGCGATTTGGAGATGACGAGAAGAAGAAAATCGACGCTGTACTCGATCACAATGACATGGATGACTGGGATCTGACGGATGAGACATTTGTCCAAGAGGCGCTGACGATGCTCATGGCCGGAGTACACAAGTATGCGCACGACGTCTTGACTCAGCAAGAGACTAGAGTGATCACGGCGGCGTTCGAAGCAGTCTCGATGTGCTCCAGAATTGTTGTGATGACGACTCCCGAGTGGTTCGTGTCGCCGTTTGAGTTTGGAGGAACGTACGGACTCGGACGATGGGGTAATGATCTGCTGTTCCCCGACAACATCGACAGCGAACGGTTCATTGTGGAAGCCAATATTTGGTCGAGATTGAATCACCCGCATATCGCCAAGTTCCTCGGCGCCTGTCACGTCGGATCTCGACCGTTCTTCGCTCATGAGAAAGTGCGAACGCTGACAGAGTACTTGAGCGCAGCGAAAGTGACCGACCGACAAGCCGTGTGGTGTCGACTGTACGAACTGGCGCTGGGTGTCCGTTATGTGCACAAGCGTGGTTTTGGATGTGGGCAACTCGGAATACACGGAATTTGTCCTGTCAGTCGGATTGTGAAAGTATTCTACCTGAAGTATAAAATGTGCTTGAATGACTGTCAACTGGATCTGCTGCACTTCAATGTGTTTTCGTGCTCTAACCTGACATCCAGAAGAGTCCTGTTGCACGATCAATGAAATCGTTGACTGAAAAGACTTCTAGGGATGCTGGCCTACCACGCTTACGTGGATTCCACGTACATAGTGGAATCTCAAAGATTTGGAAGCCTATGCGTCCCACGTTATATGTTTGAATCAAGTGAGAGAAGCGGGCAGAATCATGGCCGAACAGAAACGCTAGATAGGGCGAAGAATGACGAAGACACGTGACTTCTGTCGCGACAGCTCATTTTGGTTTTCTTCGAGAACGAACAATCCAAAAACCATGGAGAATCCCGATTCGTACTCCTATGACAGTGGTGGGGCAGTGGACGATGGGGGAGACCTAGCCACTCAGCTCGCTGATCTGAAAGTTGGCGCTGAAGTTCACGAGGATAGCAAGAGCGATAATTTGGTGGCCTACATTGCTGGGAGCGCTATAGGCAACCACAAGACCAGGAATGAGGACAAGAAATGCTCGGGAGGGATCGCAGTCTACTTTCCTGAAATCGACGCCTCCCCAGTGGGTGAACCATTGAATGACGAAGATGGAGTAACCAACATTCGTGCAGAGTATAAGGCGGCACTTATGGCTATCAAGCGAGCGAACGCAGATCATGACCCCAAAATGGAAAAGACGCTCGAGATTCGTACGACACTCAAATTGTTGGTGGAGACCATGTATGACCCTCGATGGATTGACGGGTGGAAAGCGAAGAAATGGCGCAGGCCAAAGAATAAGGCTGTTGAGAATGTGGACCTGCTCAAGCTTTTACTCGACGAGGAGAAGCGTGGGCGTCGTATTGTGTGGGAGTTCGAACGTAAGGAGATCGACAACTCTACCAACACGCCGGACTCACCCATGGAACTCACGCATGCCATGGCCAATGGAGTTGCGTGCCTCGTAATAAATCTCTGAAAAACATCCCTCCAAAGTCGCCTTAATTTTTCCAGTCCGAACTGATCGTCCGTGCGTGTTGCCAACGTCGACGACGACTGGGATATGGAGGCTGTAGCCCGACCACGTTCGACTTGGAATTGGCCAAGGAGAGATAATATTCAGTGAATGAACTCAAGAAATGAAGGATCCTTTTAGTTAATGTTTTGTTATCCAATGATTTGTTTGCAGTGGACGATCTGAGCTTGGAGATAGAATCGGTCTTGGTGATGTTGTGATGGTGTTCACATCAGTTAACAGGGCAGCGTTTAACTCTGCTGCTGCTGCATCCTGTTGCAGTGGAGAGAAACACACTATCCGATGTCAATGGCAACCTTGCTGTATTTGGCCAAATCTTTATCTGGTTGCAAAAGAACGTGCTGACTATTGACAAGCTTCCGTCCTCAATCCCATTCGCTGGGTTGGATGGCAATTTTAAGCGCTGGGCTTGGTTGGTGGATTCACCATCTTGAGAAACTCGATGGCTTCGAACCACGCTCTGTCGATGCTGGCTTTTGTCGTCGGATCGCTTGCGTCACCCCGGTTGACCCACCCGTGGATCACATCCGGAAAGTCCACGACCTTGCATTTCGCTCCAATGTCTGGCTTGGCCATCAGGATCTTCTCGACACTCCCACCACCACTCAGCGAGTCCGGATCGTTGCTCGCGGCGCAAATAAGCTGCGGGACCTTGATCTCCTCAGCAAGCTTGTCCACCGCGCCATCGCCGTATAGTTTGTCTGCGACGGCCCACGACGGGTGGAAGGACACGTGTCCAGTCACCTCTGGGGTCTCGGTTGTGCATTGTATCGCCCCGATCCACGCCCCCCAGCAGTAGCCGTAGCTACTGATCGTCTCGACACCGACCTCGTTCCGCAGGTACGCAATGGCATCCTTGACGCACTGGCCTGACGAGTTCTCGTAGCTGTGCTTCGTCATCCACCGACGCATCACAAACTCGACGACGCCGATGGCTGTCAGCACCTTGACTACCCAATCGGGAAGGCTGGACCCGGACACGTTGTCGCCTCGCGCGAGGTCGACGACCACGACAGCGTACCCGAGTTCGGCTAGTTTCTCGGCGTCCTGCTTGATGCGACCGCTCTCGACGCCGAAGACGTCGGGAAACGCGAGCACGCCTGCGCGCGCCTGTGGTGGCCCCGCCACGAACAGGGACGTCTCGCCGTACGTCTTGTGCGCGCCAGCCTTGCCGCCTTGCGCCGCACGCGCGGGCTCCATCTCCGGCGGACAGCAGCTCATTGTCGGCGCGAGGGCGAGCGAAAGAGGGAATGCGCTGCTGCTGCTGCTGCTGCTGGAGTCTGTGGTTCTGGTCGGCGGATCTGACGTGCAATTCGGAGTCAAAAAGTCAAGAGCGTTGCCCTGATAACAGACCAGCATTCTGTACGGGAGGAACTGTCGTAGCGCATGCCACTTGTCAGTGCTCGAACCGTTCGGGCTCCTTATTCTGATAGCCACGTCGTGCGGGTTACGCTGTAACCCGCGCCATTTTCAGCCCACAATCTCTGTGGGGATGGACCAAAGCGCCAGACTTTTCCCCGCTCATTGGCGACAACGATCGACGGCACGACTGCGCCGCTTTTCTATCTGCACTAGCACTGACATCGAGCAGACAACGATCGGTCCATCGCCTCGAGGAATCCACGGTGATGGCCGTTTCGTTGGATCGACGGCGAATACGCTTGAAGCTGCTCTGCATGTGACGGTCGCCCAGACAGTCGCGCAATCATAAATGTGTGGTGCCACGCGCGAGTTTCAGGCCACGGATATCCAGCGCCAAGCGCTTCAAGTTTGCATGTTTCTGCTCTGGAATGCTATCCGCAGCTCCTCCACAGTGGATCACGGGGAAGAAATTTGACATCGTGTACCCTGACAGAATGCCGAGCTCTGGTCGCAAAAGCCTCATTTCCTGAGTCAAAATTGTGGCGCAACTACTGTCTCGTCAGATCCGAATATCGCAGCTATCACTCGCAAATCACCCTCCATGTGGATAATTGCCTGGCCGTCTTGCCGAAGACGAGACCCAAACACGCAGTGGTCGTCACAGTCCAGCAGCGCCTGTGACTCAAAATGAGCAAATCAGCTCCGTCTGCCGCGCTGATTGGCCCAAATTAATCGTTAATCGCTAATTCCGTCTCCAACCGGACTGCATGCACGAGTGGGGACGGAGCTCTCCATGGTACTGGTGTGCCCATCCGCTTCGTCTTCTCGGCAGAGAAAAGCTCCGCGCGGGCCGTCCCGCTTGCTTTGCGGCGCTGGGTGCCCAGCCCCCTCGGGTGTCCGGCTCCCGCCGACTGTCGCGCTGACCTCCTCGCGAGCTCCTGGACCAGCACGGCCACTCCTCAATTGCCTCCTCGAGAACGCTGCCAGTCGTGAACCGCCATGGCGCGGTCCATAGCCGCGCGCGTCGCACCGGTGCTTGGCGCCGCCGTGCTTGCGGCAGTCGGCGCGGTCTCCCAGTCCGTCAACGGTGTAGGATACGAAGACCAAGTCCGCGAACTCTCGAGCGCTGATGACGCCAAGGTGCCGTTCAACTCGTGGGGCAACGTGGTGGACACGCTGCAGTACGGTCTCGCCTTCCTCGTGGTGCTCGTGGCCGCCCACCCGCTCGGCCTCTTCTTCCCCAAGTTCTTCAAGCTGCCGCTCATCACGGGCTACCTGTTCGTGGGCATCGTGGCCGGTCCGTTCGTGACCAACCTGCTGCCGCACGAGGTCATCAACATGCTCTCGTCGTACGTGAGCGCGCTCGCGCTGTCGTTCATCTCGTTCCAGGCGGGTCAGGAGATCTACCTGCCGGAGCTGAGACCGCAGATTAAGCCCATCCTGCTGCTGCTGCTGGTGCTCTACGTGACGGCCATGGTCATCCTCACGAGCGTGCACCTGTTCGCGAACAACGCCTTCTTCTATGACGACTTCCCGGCCAGCTGCCAGCTCGGCATCGCGCTCATGTTCGGCTCCATCTCGGTGCTCGGCTCGCCCGCGACCGTCATGGCCATCAAGATCGAGCTCAACAGCGTCGGCCCCTTCACGAGCCTCATGCTCGGCTCCACCATGTGCGCCGAGTTCGTCGTGCTGATCTCCTTCTCGGTCGCGCGCATCGTCACTTCCGTGTACTGCGCGAAACTCGATATCTCGGTTGCCAACCTCTTCTTCACGCTCGGCGTCGTGCTCGCCAACCTCGCGATCGGTGTCGTCGTCGCGGTCATCACGATCCTGATCTTCTCGATGCCGGGTGGGGAGGATGAAGACCACGTCGTCGAGCTCGGACCTCCGTCGCCGATTGACGAGGGCACTCTCGACCTCGAGGCGAACAATTCGAACTCGCCTCTCGATCCGGACTGTGCGCCGCACCCGCACAATGCATACGTCGAGGCCGATCCGATCCGTCCAGTCAAGTCGACGTGGTGGACTGCCAAGACGTCGCTGAACACCAAGGGGTTCATCTGGCTGCTGGTCGGCTACACGTGGTACATCGCGACCAACACGATCTCGGAGGCCACCAAGGCGTCGTACGGCGTCTCGTGGGAGGTCAAGTTCGAGCCGCTTCTCGTGCTCATGGTTGGTTCGTGCATCGCTGGCCACTACTCGACCATCCGGCACGACATGCACGTCATCCTCGATACGACGGCGCCGTACATCTTCCTGCCGTTCTTCGTCATGACTGGCGCCGCGCTCAAGCTCGACAAGGTCGTCGACACGATCCCGCTCATGAGCACCTACGTCGTTCTGCGCTACGTTGCCATCTTCATCGCGTGCTACTGCGGCGGCCGCTTCCTGCTGCGCCTCACGCCCAAGCAGTACAACAACCTGTGGCTCACAATGACGCCGCAGGCGGGTGTCGCGCTCGGTCTCGCAAGCGAGGTCGAGAACCTGAGCGATGAACCCTGGGCGGCCGAGTTTTCGACCACCATCGTGGCTGCCATCGTCATCAACCAGATCATCGGACCGATCCTGTGCTCGATCGGACTCAGCCGCGCCGGCGAGAGCATGTACGAGCGCAGGATGAGCAAGGCCGAGGACGAAAATGGCGACGGCGGCGACGAGACCCCAATCGGCTTTGATAGTATTGGCGGTCACGGGCGGTTCAGTCTGCGCCGCATAAGCTCGTCGACGGTGCTGACGCCAGGGAACGGCGACCCGCGACCACTCCTGCCGTTCTACAAGGTGCAGAGCGCCGTGGTGATCGGCGACGACGAGGTCGCGTTCGAGGCGGCACTCGAGCTGTCGCTGTACGGCGCGCACGTGAACGTGCCGCTGCTGGACGAGGAGCTGGCGGCCAAGTGGCACGCCATCAACGAGAAGATCTTGTCTCGCTCGGCCAAGGGCGACCTCATCTCGTTCAAGAACAAGCTGCGCGACGCCAAGAAGGAGAGCGAGCCCAACGACGAGGAGAAGGTGAGCGGGATGGCGGCCGCGGCCGACGTGCTCATCTTCACGGGCGACGCGCAGCGCACGATCGAGTACGTTAAGACCATGCGCGCGCTGCTGGGCAAGCAACCGCCGCGCATGATCGCGATCGTGCACGAGCCGGCGTCGGCCAAGAACCTCAAGGCGCTCGGTGTGCTGACGATCCAGCCGTCCATCGCGCTGGCCAACATCGCCACGCGCATGGCGCTGCTCGACAAGCAGCTCGCGGCGTCGCTGTCGAACGAGATCAGCACGACGAGCAACTTCTCGACCGCCGCCTACTTCATGCGGCCGGACTGCGACCGCGAGTCGGAGGCGTCGCTGTCCGACATGCGGCTCGCGGGCCGCCGCATCGCGCTCGGCCGCAGCGTCGTGAACCACCAGTCCGTCGACTACGACCGCATCGCCGAGGCGCTGGCGGCCGAGAACCTGCCGCTGCCGCCGCCGCCCACGCGCGTGTCCATGTTCGGCACGTCGGCCGTCGGGTTCGACCCGTTCGCCAAGCGCGACGCCGGCATGTCTGCGTACGAGCACTTTGTGATCGAGGACGAATCGGCGGCGATGCCCGGTGACCTGGCCGGCGGCGTGTTCGAGCAGCAGTACATTGCGCCGTCGCCTCGGCCGCGCGGAATGCGGAACTCTCGCCGTCGGAGGTCGCGCTTCGGCTCGGATCCGAGTGTTCCATCGATGCGCCGTTCTTACTCTGGCGGCGTTTAGCTTAAAATAGTGCGAATCAATTCTAATAAACTTTTCCCAAATTAGAGTGACAAACAGGCAAACGACCTGTCTCAGCAGGATCGGACCGCGTGAATTGGCTGAAATGCGGTCAGTCGTCAGGTTTCCTCCAATGAGAGCCAGACGGTCGTGGGTGCCAGCCAGCAATTCCGTCCATCTCGCTTCCTCAGGTGCCAGCGAGCGAGCATGCGCGATTGTCTCCCGCACGGTCTGCTTGTTGTCCGGCCGCCCGGGATGGGCAGGGAGGGGAAAGCGCGACGGGGAAAGAGCAGCGCGCGAAGCTTCGCTCAGGAGCTGCCGCTCCCAGCAGTGAGCGCGGTCGTCAGTTCCTGATTTGCCTGTTTCGGTCGTGATGACCCGACTTTCGGCGATGGCGGCCGCTGTGGCGGTACTGTTGCCGACTACTACGGCGGCTGACAATGGCCTCCAGACTGCACGAGGACTGGCCAGCACGGACGACGCAACGGTGCCGTTCAACTCGTGGGGCAACACGGTCGACACGCTGCAGTACGGGCTCGCTTTCATCCTCGTGCTCGTCATGGCGCATCCGCTCGGCCTCTTCTTCCCCAAGTTCTTCAAGCTGCCGCTCATCACAGGCTACCTGGTCGTGGGCATCATTTCCGGACCGTTCGTGGCCGACCTGCTCTCCAGCGCTGTCGTCGATATGCTCTCGTCGTACGTGAGCGCGCTCGCGCTGTCGTTCATCTCGTTCCAGGCGGGCCAGGAGATTTATCTGCCCGACCTGAGGCCGCAGATCGCGTCTATCCTCAAGATGCTGCTGATCGATTACGCGACCGTCATGGTGGTGGCCACGCTCATCTTCACGCTTGCGAACAACGCCTTCTTCTACGACGATTTTGCCGGCAACTGCCAGCTTGGCATCGCGCTCATGTTTGCCTCCATCTCGGTGTTGGTGTCGCCATCGACTGTCATGGCCATCAAGATCGAGCTCAACAGCGTCGGTTCGTTCACGAGTCTCGCGCTCGGTGTCTGCATGTGCGCCGAGTTCGTCGTGCTCATCTCGTTCACCGTCTCGCGCATCGTCGCGACCACATATTGCGCTGATCTGAGCCTGTCAGTCGGCAACCTGCTCTTCACGGCCGGGGTCGTCGTCAGCAACATCGTGCTGGGTATCGTTATTGCTGGGCTCATCGTGCTGATCTTCCTGATCCCGAACGGCGTGGACGAAGAGCACCTCGCGGTCGCCAAAACGACTGAGATCACTGCCTCGAGAGTGAGCCGTCCGGACGAACCAGACACCGTGACGGTTGCAGTTGATCCGGATCATGCGCCACATCCTCACAACGCATACCATGAGGAGGTCGACTACGAACCCAAGATGAGAACTCGCCAGCATGCCTGGACAACCAATGAAGCGCTGTACGTGAAGGGCTTCCTCTGGATCCTGATGGGCTACACGTTCTACATTTCGACAACGACCATCAGTGAAGCTACGAGCGCCGCCTATGGCACAACGTGGGAAGTCAAGTTTGAGCCTCTGCTCGTGCTGATGATCGCCTCTTGCATCGCCGGCCACTACTCGTCCATCCGACACGACATGCATGTCATCCTTGACACGGCGGCACCGTACATATTCCTGCCATTCTTCGTCATGACTGGCGCTGCTTTGCAGCTGGACAACGTTGTGAATGTGCTGCCACTGATGAGCATGTACCTCGGCGTTCGCTACTTCTCGATCTTTGTAGCGACCTATTTCGGCGGACGGTTCATCCTCAAGTTGCCTGAGAAGCACTACACGAGTTTGTGGATGACCATGGCGCCTCAGGCCGGTGTCTCGCTCGGTTTGGCCGCCGAGGTAAAGGCGCTCATCAAGGACTCGTGGGGTGCCGAGTTCGCGGCGACCATCATTGCTGCTGTGGTGATTAACCAGATCATCGGACCTGTGCTTTGCTCCTTCGGGCTGCGGCGAGCTGGAGAAGGGATGGAGGATCGTGCTGCATCAAAGAAGGTGGACGCCAATGGCAACAGTCAAGACGAGGACGATGCGAATATCGAACGAACGCAACTACAGCGTGGTGTGAGCACTCCTATTACGCAGGGCAACGGCGACCCGCGGGTGCTGCTACCATTTTACAAGGTCCAAAGCGCGGTAGTGATCGGTGACGATGACATCGCGTTCGAGATCGCGCTGGAGCTGTCGCTATACGGAGCTCGCGTGAATGTGCCGTTACTGGATGAAGATCTGGCTGAGAAGTGGCGGCATATGAACGAAAGCATTTTGTCGCGGACGGCCAAGGGCGAACTCATCACGTTCAAGAACAAGCTCAAGGATCGCGAGCCTCTGGTCGGCTCCACGCCAGGACTGCAGTCGGCGGACGTGCTGATCTTCACTGGCGAGCCGTCTCGGACTCTCGAGCAAGTGACGACGATGCAGAAGATGCTTGGCGAGAACCGTCCTCGCATGATCGCGATTGTGCCTGACTGCGAGTTTGGCAAACAGCTGAAGGACATGGGCGTGCTGATCATCCAGCCGTCGATCGCCATGGCCAACATCGCAACGCGCATGGCGCTGCTGGAGGAGCCGTTGGCGCAGTCGCTCTCGAACGAGCTGAGCGCAGCGAGCAGTCTGGCGACGGCGTCCTACTTCCTGGGCGAGCGCGGCTCCGAGCACTCGATCTCGGAGATGCGGCTCGGCACGCGACGTCTCGCGCTCGACCGCAACGTGGTGAACCACCACTCGGTCGACTACGACCGGCTGGCTGAGGCGCTCACGGCCGCAGATCTGCCGCTCCCGCCGCCGCCGTCGCGCGTCTCCATGTTCGGTACGTCCGCGGTGGACCACGATCCGTTCACGCGGAGACCGTCCAACATGTCGGCGTACGAGCACTTTGTCGTCGAGGAGGGCGACGACGCGGTCGTTGCAGACGACCGGGACGGCGTCTTCGATGTGCTCTATGTGTCACCGTCGCCGCGCGACCACGGCCGAACGCGCTCCGGCAGACTGTCGCGCCGCCGCTCGCGCCGCGGATCCACGAGCAGCAACGCGAGCAGCGGCACTGGAGCCGTTCCCGCCCCCACTCGCTCCCGCTCGCTGCACCGGCAACGTTCCTGGGTCTGATCCGAGTCTTCAGCGCTATCAATTACCGTTATATACACGTAGAACCCACCAGCTATCGCATTGCTCATTGCCACCTACTGGATTGGCGAGTCCATTTAGGTGCGACCATTGCACGCGACACGGCCATTCTCGCAATCGGACACGGCGCCGATGGATACCGTATCGTCGGATCGGAAGCGGGTTCCAGGCGTATCCGGACGTCAACACATGTCGCAGTCCGTTGACCAGCAAACCACACTGCCTCCCCAATAAAGTTGTCATCATCTTGTTTCGACTAACCGACTGCATCGTTTCGCCACTCGACCCGATACTTGAACCAGGCGCTGCAACCGGTATCTGTCGGTACACGCGCCACCCTGGTCGAGCAGCCGGCAAAGGTCACGCACGTCGCACGAGAAACCTCCGCCGAGGCGCCGCCATTTCCGCCGCCGCGCTTCCTCTCGCCATCTCCGCGGTGCTATTCCCGGCCGTCCACCGCTAAAGGCGACGGCGGAGCTGTGCTCTCTCTTCGTGCAGGTTGAAGCTCGCGCTCTTCCCCTGCTCTCTTGCGCCGGCGGCAGAGGCCGCTTCGATCGGCGGCACCACTTGAAGCTCGCGGTTCGACCGTCCAGAGCGCACCCACCTGTTCGGAATGGCCAGGTCGAAGCGGCGTGCGCGGAAGGAGGAAGGGGAGGTCATGGCCGCGCAGGGCCAGACTCGCGCTGCCGCCGAGGGTGCCACGTCGCCTGCGGGCGATGACGGGCAGCTTCTGGCGGCGGAAGCCGCGGCCGGACCCCGTCGAGGCGTATTGTCGGAAGAAGCAGCAGCAGGAGGAGCGATGGCAGGCGGACAGCCCGAGGCGGCGGTGGCCGTGGAGCAGACGGCGGCCAGCGCGCGAGCCCGAGAAGCCGCCGGAGCGTCGGCGGTGGTGGGGAGCAAGAGTGCGACCGAGGGTGGCGCCGCTCAAGCCCCCACCGGCAAAGCCCGGCAAGGACAAGCCGCGACCGAGGGGGAAGCTGCGCACGCTGCTCGAGTGGTGGCGGTTCCTGCGGCGCGTTCAGCGGAGCATCCGCGCGTGGCGGCAGCGGCGGAAGGCGCGGCGCAAGGCCAAGAAGCGCGAGCAGAAGGAGAGGCGCAAGGCGCGCGAGCCCGAGCTCAAGCTCAAGAAGGAAGAGCGCAAGGCACGAAGGAAGGCGCGCAGGCTGGCCAAGAAGCAGCGCCGAAGAGAGAAGCGCGCGCGCAAGAGACTCAAGAGGAAGAACAGGAAGCACTACGGACGCGCCATCATCCTGGCGCTGATGCTGGTCCAGTGGCGCAGGCTGTGGCGGCGCGTGCGCAAGTGGGCCACTCGGTGGCGCAAGAAGGAGGTGCGGCCGCCGCCGACGCCGTGGGAGCTCGAGTACTGGTGGACGGAGGAAATGAGCGAGCGTTTCAGCGACTGGCAGGCGGGCTGGAGGCTGTTCCGAAGGCTCGTTCGCTGACGGCCGGGAGCTACCTTTCGTACGAGTCCGAGGACGACAATGGCCGGAAGATGCCCGCGTTCCTCGAGGAAGAAGAGGTGGACGACCCGGAAATGGGCAAGATCATCGTCCCCAAGATCCGAACGTTCACGCTCGACTCGGACTCGAGCAGTCAGCTCGGAAGGTACATCAACGAAGAGCTTCACCCCGAAATGACCACGATGGACCCGCACTCGCTGCACGCCATGCGCGGCGGTGCGTCGCCCTGCTCGTCGACTCACGGGAGCGAGAGCCACGCCATACCGCATAGCAAGAGCCTCGAGTTGGACGATATCCCGCCGTCGACGGTGTTCCAGGCTGTGCCGTCCTCCAACATCGAAGTCGTCGAGGTGGTGGCCGAGCAGAGCTGGCTGATCACCAAGCTGACGGTGCAGTTGCTGTGGGCACTGCGAATGTCCCAGCGCTGGATCCTGTGCACGCTGCGCTTGATCCTGTTCGTCGTCCTGATGATGCCGCCACTTCTCAAGGTAGCGGTGAACTGGGCGTGGAACCCGTGCATCCACAAGAACATCATCTACGGCATGAACGCGCGCAATCTATTGGATGTCTACGTCCCGCCCAAGACTGCTTCTGATGCCAAGAAAGAGGACGGGACGGAGCCCGCGCCTCGGTACCCTGTCATCGTGTTCATCTCGGGTGGCGCGTGGATCATCGGGTACAAAGCCTGGGGTGCGCTCATGGGACGCGCGTTGTCGTGCTTTGGCGTCGTGGTTGTGATGCCCGACTACCGCAACTTTCCGCAGGGGATCCTCCCGGATATGGTCGACGACGCGACACGGGCGTTGCAGTGGGTGTTCGACAATGTCCATCACTTTGGCGGTGACCGAGAGAATGTGACTCTGATCGGACAATCGGCCGGTGCTCACATCTCGCTGTGTGCACTGCTGGAGCAAGTGGAGCGCAAGGAGCAGGTTATCAACCCCGGCCACCGGTCGAGAAGCAACAGCATGTCGAGCTATGGCGCCACATTGGACCAGAATGCGTTCTCGCGGACGTTTTCCACGAGCAGCAATCTGTCGACTGCGAGCTGCGAGAGCGTCGAGAGCGCGTTCACGCGTCCGCCGACGTGGGAGCTCAAGCAGATCCGGAGCTACATTGGCATCTCGGGACCGTACAATATGGAGGCGAGTCTGGCCACTTTCCACCGCCACGGCTTCGACAAGGGCGTCGTCGAGCGGATCATGGCGCACAAGCTCGCGTACTACTCGCCGTCGCTGCGGCTGCTGGCCAAGAGCGAGCTGCGCAGCTACACGCACGCGCTGGACGACTTCCCGCCTGCCTATCTGTTCCACGGCACGGCCGACAAGACGGTCAATTGGCAGTCCACAGAGCAGCTCGCGAGTGCATTTCGCGCGTGCAAGATCCCGGTCAAGTCCCGGCTGTTTGAAGGCAAGAGCCACACGGACCCGATCATCGAGGACCCGATCGTCGGCGACGACTTCCTGCTCGACGAGATCGTCAAGATCATGAAGGAGCGCTCGCCCATCGATAAGCGCACGGGCCGACCTGTGTATGAGCTGGGCGAGCTGACGCCTGAAAAGCGGTACTACCCGGCGATCCTGGTGCGGCTGGCGCGGTGGGTGAATCCGTTTTGAGGCAGTTTTCGGCGACCGCAACGGTGCGGGCGAGATCGAAGCGAGAGCAATGCGCAGCTCGTCTTGGTTAGAACAAACCATACGTCTGCACACCGGTGATGAACATGTTGCGAATGCTCCAGCGTAGATGAAGCAGGGTTGCGAGGCTCGAGTAGGAGGCAAATACACATCTATTCACTTACTTTGGCTCGCTCGCTGCTGCGGCTTGGTCCGTTGTGCGATCCCATGTCCATTCAGGACTGGCCAATGTCATCGACACCATATCATGACCGCCTTGGTAGAGAGTCCGGTAGTCTCAGCGTCAATCTTGATGCGTCTTGAGAAGTGGCGGACGATGGACAGGACGGCTTCCGCGATTTAGGCATTGATGCAGCAGCCTGGCGTAGCCGTTGGATAGCTTTGCAACGCGACTACTGTGCTGACCGTCGGTGCTTGAACGCCACCACGCCGCCGATCAGCAGGATCGCGACGGCGCCAGCAATCAGCGGGCCGGTGAACGACTCGACGCTCGGTCCTTCGTCTTCTTCGTCGCTTGAGCCGGCTGCAGTGCTGTTGCTGACATCCGCAGAGCTGGATGCCGAGCTCTCGGCCGCCGCCATCAACTCGCGCACCCCGCCGCTCGACCGAAGCAATCGCTGGGCCGCTGAAGTCATCGCCAGCAGCGCCAGCAGCAGCACACACAGCGCATACCGCCGCTTCATGAGTCTTGGTTCCGTTCGTTTCTGATAGCCGCCGGCCGAGTCAGGATGTGGCCGCAGACGCGACACGGCGCGCAGGAAGCGGTCGAGGGCGAACGTGGGGATGGAGAGCGGGAGAAGTCGCCGCGCTTGTCTCTCCTGCTCGTTCTGCGTCCGCCCGCAATCTCATCTCCCGCCGCCAGCCTCGCCACCCGCAAGCTGGACGGATGAGTTCTGTGATTGGCGCACCAGTGTAACTCGTTCTCCGTCTCTGTCAACAGGTTACGAAACGGATCGTATTGTGAATGCTTGCTAAATTTATATTGAGCCTATGATGATGCATTAACCTTTCAAACAGACTTTTGAAGTCAATGCAGCTAACGACTGAAGTTCGTCAGTGACGACCATCGGTGGCACAAGCCCCCAAGCTCGACTCGATACCCTCTAGTGGTGGCCGCTCACGTCCGATCTGGAATGCCAACCAGTTATCGCGATGCTATCTCGGCTGTTCATGAGCTCTAGGACGAGGTTACGTTCGACCAGCGAGCGCTTTGGGATGTCGTCATCTGCCGGATTGCGTTATTCATGCACCAAGTGCACAAAGCCTGGACATCCGTCCCTGCTCGATCTCAGTTGACAAGCAACTCACCATCCATTCCCCAATTTGCCAGCTTCACAGCATCCACACCCTACACTCGACGCCTCCACCATGAGCGCTTGCTGCCCTGCCGTCATGGAGCCAGCCCGTGAGAGCGCTGGTGGTCAAGTCGTTGCCAAGACATACAACAACACCAACCTCTTCGTCACTGGACCGGCCAAGTCGACGGCCGGCGTGCTGGCCTTCCCTGACATCTTCGGCGTCGACAGCGGACGCACCAAGAAGGACGCCGAGGCGCTCGGCAAGCTCGGGTACGCGGTCGTGCTCGTGGATCTGACGGACGGTGACTGGATCGTTCCGGAGACGCTGCCAACCACGGGCGAATGGCTCACCAAGTACACGATCCAGTCGATCGAGGGTAGGCTTCGCGCCGCCATCGAGTACCTCGAGAAGGAGGCCAGTGTGACGTCCATCAGCAGCTACGGCTACTGCTGGGGAGGCTGGGTTGGCGCGGCGCTGTCGGCGACCGCGAACCCTGTAATCAAAGGCCACGTGTCCTTCCACCCGTCATGGAAGGTCGAGGGGCTACAGAAGGGTGAAGGCGCTGTCGAGAAAATGGCCGAGCGGATCACCGCCCCGCAGCTATTGCTGTCAGCGGGTAACGATCCAGAGAATGTGCGTGAAGGTGGCAGCGTCGAGAAGATCCTCAAGGCCAAGAGCGGACAAGTCGGTGAGCTCAGCAACGTGCAGGACTTCCCTGATGCTATCCACGGATGGGTCAACCGCGGGGATCTGGAGGACCCGACGATCAAGGCGAACGTGATGAAGGCGTGGCACGCGGCCGTCAAGTTCACGCAGACCATCAACCCGTTGTAGACAGTATGCCGAGAGTAGAGAGGACGCGACG
>JAADXC010000631.1:0-15266 GCA_023336425.1 Phytopythium cucurbitacearum (nom. inval.) | reverse complement strand
GTTGGTGAGCCACTTGTCGCCACAGAACTTCCATGACGGCGCGAACAGCCACGGAATGTTATCCTGATACAGATAATTGCGTTGGATGTTGTAGTTGAGGCCGGACGCGTAGATGATCTGCTCGATCGCGTGGTGGTCGCGTGGCAGGAAGGGGATGTCTTCCTCCTTGTCAGCCTGGATGCCGGCGCCGACGAACGACGTGTAGCACACACGCTTCACGCCGACGGCCTTGGCGGCGTTGCACACATTGCGGGCTTGGTTGCGGCGACCCTCGCCGAACAACCACGTCGAGATGAAAGCGACGGCCTCGGCTCCTTCGAAGACCTTCTTCATATCCTCCACGTTGTCGTAGCTGAGCGCGCAGACGGTGGCACCCTTGCTCTCCCAGTACTTGACCGTATCGGCAGGGATGGCCTCGAGCTTGTAGCTCGTGATGACGAGCTCGTCCTCGGGCTTGGCGATCTCGAACAGGTACTCAGCCGCGACGCTGCCGAGGTTGCCATCGGCGCCGGTGAAGACGAACTTGGGCATGGTTGGTGATTGGGAAGGGATCGATCTGCGCTCGCTTGGGGTTGGAAGGCGAATTGCAAAGTGAAGGAGCTGCGCATGGAGTTCGCTACTGCGGCGCGAGCATTATCCCGGCCCTGTCTGACTGTCATAGGGCGGAGACGTACCCTTCAAGTGCAATGGCGCAGCTGCCGCTTCATACGAGATGTGCGATGACGGCCCGTGTCGCCAGTCGCGTGCATGTGACGTGGACGGTGGCGACTTCAACTTCGTTTCCGTCAAAGTATGATCGTTTGAAGCGCATTCCTGACCTTTCATGACCTAATAATGGCCAAATATACCCTCCATCGACAACGTTTTGGACATAAAGATACATGAACGGGTATATTTCGAGAATCTCAGAGTGCGTTTTGGTGCTTAGGGGCAGAAACCACGCGCCAAGGTTGACGCGCCAACGGCAGTGGCGCGCAAGCAGTTCCCAGATCCACAGAGAAACGCGTCGCCTGCTGCAGCAGCAGTCTCTCAAAGCCCAAGCCCAGGGGATCTTCGCCAGCGCCGTCTACGCATGCGATCGAGGCCGCGCTGGGTCGTCAATAGCCAAATTGCACCGCCGCTCCACAGTCACCGATTGCAGCAATCTAGTAGCGTTTGCTCGCGAAGCGGATGGTCATCTGGCTGTGTTTGGACCTTTGAATGAAGGAGAAAGCTGGACGGTCAACACTGGATCGCGTCGTATTCGCCACTGGATCGCGTTGTATTCGCCACTGGATGCACTCTTCGATGGGTCATGTGTGGGCCAGTTCTATCACACCTTGCAATGCCGGTTGTCTGGAAGTGGCGGCGTTTCTATCGGTCCTGATGCGTGTCGCACTGACACAGCAGCAGCGCAGAGCGCCGGCCATGCACGGTTGAAGCGGACCAAAGACTCCCGAACCCTCCACCAATGCCCGAAACCTCTTCGAGCAAATGCTTTGGCCCTGCACAACTTCGAACCAGCTTCAATCACGCTCCCCAATGGACCACATGGCTTTCATTTCAGTAGTGGCCGAACTTGACAAGCAACCCTACAAGCTTCGTCATTTCCAACGACCTGCTCCTATCTCCTGCCTTACTTGGGCTTGGGGAAGATGTCCTTGTACTTGAGCAGGTTCTCGCGGAAGCCGATCGGCTTGCGGCCCGTCAGCTTCTCGACCGTGTCGGTCGTCTCGCGCATGGAGCCGTTCGCGAGCATCTCGCCGCTGCAGAGCAGGTCGCCGATGCAGAGCTTCATGGGCAACTGGGAGAAGTCGCCATACACGTCGCGCGGCAGGCCGTGGTCGAGCCACCAGGTCTTCAGATCCTCGTCGGGCATGTCGACGTACTGCGCCTTGTACCCCGTCTGGTCGCACATGAAATGGAAAATGTCTTCGTTCGTGATGGCCTCGGGTCCAGTGACCTCGTATACCTTGTTGGGTTCGCCCTTGCCTAGCAGTAGCGCTGCCAGCACACGGCCGCAGTCGTCGCGACACACATAGGCTCCAGGAACGCCGTGCGTGTTGGTGAGCCACTTGTCGCCACAGAACTTCCAGGACGGCGCGAAGAAGTTGGGAATGTTGTCCTGATAGAGGTAGTTGCGCTGGATGCTGTACTGCAGGCCGGACGCGTAGATGGTCTGCTCGACAAAGTGGTGGTCGCGCGGCAGGAACGGGATGTCCTGCTCGTCTTCAGCGTCCGAGCCCGCGCCGACGAACGACGTGTAGCAGATGCGCTTGACACCCGCGGCCTTGGCAGCGTCGACCACGTTCTTGGCCTGGCTGCGGCGCCGGTCGCCGATGAGCCACGTCGAGATGAAAGACACGGCTTCGGCTCCCTTGAACACACTCGTGAGGCTGTCAAAGTCGTCGTAGCTCGCCGCGACGACCTCGACGCCTTTGCCCTCCCACCTGGCGAGCATCTTCTCCGCGATGGCCTCGCGCTTGTAGGTGGTGAACACGAGCTGGTCGTCGGGCTTGGCGATCTCGAGCGCGAACTCGGCCGCGACGCCGCCGAGGTTGCCGTCGGCTCCGGTGAGGACGAACTTGGGCATGGCTGGGTGTGGCGAGCTGCTTGTTGCGAAGGCAGCAGATGGAGAAATGACGAAACAGAGCGAGTCTAAACCCGCAGCCGACCTTCAAATGCTGGCAATCCTCCACGAAAGGGACAGCGCTGTGGCACCGACACGCATCGCGATCGTGGATGCAGCTCGAGTGGCGCCTGATCAGGTCCAGCCGCAGCATCCACGTCACCAGATGCACGGATGAGACTCCCGCAAGTACAAGACGCTGCCAGTTAGCTAGCTATCCGCATGCGAATCAATGATTGATTTAGAAATAATTAGTGAGCACTTCGGCGAGCTCAGCAACGACGGGCGTGTCTGTCACACGACGTCGGCGATCTCGCGGTACGTGGTGGCTTGCGGCGTGAGCGGCTCGCGGTACTTGGTTGCCTGGGGAGTGAGCGGCTCGCGGTCGAGCCCGGCCTCCGACGCCCACGACGACGACACGCGGCTCGTGCTGGTGCCGTGGTCGGCGGCGCGCGTCTCAAAGTCGAGGCAGTGGTCCACGAGGTGCCGGATGTTGCGGTCGTAGTGGTGCACCATGTGGTCCTGCAGCGCGCGCGGCGTGACCCAGATGCGCCGGAAGTAGCTCGCGTCGCGCAGCGTGTACTGCATCTCCTGCTCGCCGAGGAAGACCGTGCAGCCGCAGCGGCGCGCCATCTTGACCGTCTCAATGTGCACAATCACGCCGGGCACGTCCACGTCCTGCGACTCGGGCTCGAGCGGCAGCCGCACCATGTCCGTGTTGCTGCGCTTGTCGCGGGTCGTCGCGCTCGAGGCACCGGACGCTGCCGGATCGAATGTCGTGTTCCTGGAGGACGCCGGGTCGAACGGCGCAGCTCCGTCGCGCGCCGAGTCGATGAGGGTCCTCGACGACGATGGCTCCACGGCGCTGATGTTTACAATGCCGCCCGAGCCGGGGAACTCGTTCGTGCCGAGATCCAGCGTGAGCGTTCCGGACGACGGCGGCTCCGTCGAGCTCTCGGTCGGCGCCATGGACGACACGGTCGGCAGCATGGCCGACGTCGGCGGCTCGACGTCGGGCTGGTGCTCGTCCAAAGGCGGGTCCACCACCTTGAGCTTGCCCTGCTTCCCGTACTTGATCTTGAACAGCCGCTGCGGCGCCACCTCGTCGAACTGGTCCGCCATCTCGTCCCGCAGCCGCGCCACGTTCGCGATCGAGAGCCGCGGCACGAGGTCGTCGCCGTAAACCGCCGTGGTCGCGAACTCCTTGGTCCACTCGGCCGTCGCCGGGTCGAACAGCATCGGCGGTGCGTACAGGTAGGCGCGCGTCGTGGGGAACACCTTGCGCAGCAGGACGGCGAGGATGCCGCCGACGCCTGCCCCCATCGAGTGGCCGCACACGACGATCTTCCAGTCGCTCTCTTCGTCGTCGGTCGGCCCGCCGATCGCGCAGTTGGCGAGCGCAAAGTCCCAGAACAGCTCGCGCGGACTGCCCTCCTGCAGGTCCTTGAACAGCGACCGCGCCGTGCGCAGCATGCCGTAGTGCGTGCGCGTGTTGTGCACGTTGGGGACGTCGGCCGGCAGCTCGCTCGGGTCCATGGCCACGATCTGCGCGAGCCCGTCCGTGACAAAGTCGTAGAAGGAGAGCGAGCCGCGCACGCTGATCACGAGCTCCTTGCGCGCGGCGTCCTTGACGATCGAATACGGCGCCTGGAAGACCGAGTTGGAGCAGTTGAGGTACACGAGCGCGTCGTCCTGCACGCCCGTGTAGTTGATGAACGACACGCGGTTGCCGTGCACGTAGTTGTCGTGGTCGACAATCTGGTCCTGCGTCGGCTTTTTGAAGCAGCCGAACACGCGGAACCAGTAGAAGGGCGAGTACCAGACGTACACGGGCCAGCCGTACACGCCGATGGCGAGCTTGCCGTAGTACGCCAGGTCTTGCAGCCGGCTCTGCTCGTCCATGGCGGGAAAGTGCACCACCGTCGGGGCTCCCTGCGACGCCAGCACGTCCGCGCGTTGCTTGTCGCGCTTGCGCTGCTTGCGCTGCACGCGCGAGACGAGCCCGAGGCTGAAGGTCAGGTCCGTGAAGCTCAGGCCTTCGTAGTGGTCCGTCTGGTAGCGCACGACGAAGAACTTGCCGAGCATGCGGCCGAGCGACTCGAAGATGTCGTCGTCGCTCTCGGGCACGGCCGAGCACGTGCACGCGCGGAACATGCACATGCAGCGCTTCTGCCAGCGGCGCTCGGCCTCGCCCACGTCGTCGCCCGAGTGCACGCCGCACATGTAGGACGTGCACGCGCCGAGCGCCACGATCGCGATCGTCAAGATGAAGTCGAAGTGCTGCAGCCCGCCGATGGCGTCCGCGCGGTGCTGCACCGTGCGCCAGTTGACGTCGCCGCACACGGCCGTGTCGGTGCGCAGCGCCACCTCCCCGTATATCGTCCAGCCTGTCGGTCCGTCAAGCTGCCACGTCAGTTCATACCGTTCTCCCCCTCTAATGCACCACTCGAATTTTTAGGACCGAGCGAACGCACCTAAGTTGCCGATGTAGAGCAGGAAGACGAGCAGGATGAGCGGGCTCTGCACGTATCCCCATACAAATAACAAGTAAATCCAACTGATCGAGTCACAATGACTGCATGGAGGAGAACACAGCGGGAGAGCGGACCTCCGGGCGGACGCGGTGGTAGACGCGCAGGCCGAGCGTGAGCAGCGCCGAGACGAGCATGGCCCCCGCGGTCGCGAGGTGCAGCACGAAGGCGACGAGCAGCCAGTGGAAGAGCGCCTGCAGCCGGTCGCAGTTGTCGTAGCCCGTCGCGGGCTTGTCGATCGCGCCGAACGCGATGAGCAGCGGCAGGTGGTGCACCACGATGAGCACCACGAAGGGCGTGAGGTACGCCAGCGGGTTTAGCACCACGCGCTTGAGCGTCACCTTCATCTTGGCCGGCTCACCACTTTACTGTGATCCAGCGGCGGCGACAACTCGAGCGGCCAGTTCAGCCGCAGAACTGGAATAGCGTCGTGAGCTGCAGTCCCACGCCGCCGGATTATATATGTCGGCAATGCAGACGCCCCGAGCGGGAATGGAGGCGACGAGAGGACGGACACGCCGAGCCTCACACCTCCAGTCTAACACCCGGATGGTGATTGCGCCTTGGGCTGGGACAAGCGGCGACGCGTGCGATCGCGGGGAATGAGTAGTGGTCGAGTGGAAGTCGCACGGCAGACAGCGAGTCGTAAACATTCGAGCAGTCTCTGGCGGAGCGATGAGCCGAAGGGTCGACTTCCGACTCCCTAGCCCTGCGCTTTAATCAGTACAATTACTGCAGTTCTGGTTGGATACGAGGGGTATTACTGTAGATGTGGGAATGATGGTGGAGTAACGTACTGAGTTTGCGCGGATCGGGGGAAAGTGGATTTTTGGACTCACGTCATGATTGGGCGAAACCGGCTGCGGATAGGGGGAGAGTCGAACGAATGGGGGAAACGCAGTCATGATTCGGTTTTCTAAACGAGAGCAAGCCGGCGTGTCGTGTCGCACGAAGGGGACGCGATCGGTCAATACGTGACCGTAGCGACCAAAACTATTCGCTTCAGTTGACGAAACTATTCACCCGAGCACTTGGCTACACTGCAATCATTCCCGCTGATGGAAGCATCACCATGTGCTCAGCATCAACCACATGGAGCACCCACCATCACCAGCATCGAGCGTCTCATGCGAGGCGTCCACGCTCTTAACAATCGACTAAAGCATGCCAACAGCTTGAGATTGCTCCGCTCATCCAAGCTGATTGGAACTACCCGAGCGTGCGATCGCTACGACTCTCCCTCCCAACACCCTTCGGTTTGACACTTTCCATTCACACAACATTCGTATCCCATGCATGCATCTCCTCAGAGGCAGTAGTTCTGCAATAAATAGCGCGTTCGCACTCCCGTCACGCCCCCGTGTCGTCGCGGCTCGCGAGCGACTCGAGGTAGCTCGGGTTCTCGTACGTGAAGCCCTGGAACGTGTCCGAGTCGGCGCGGATCGTTCGTGCCGGCCCTTTACCCGACCCCACGCCGAGCGGACTGGCGTCCACAGTCTCCGCGCTCGGCAGCGGCAGCCGCGTGAACTCGGCCTCAAAGTTGAGCGGCGCCTCACCGTCGTTCATTGCCGTGTGGCACGGCCGGAACGGCGGCGTAACCTGCTTCTTGGCGAGTCGAGCCCAGTCGATGCTCTCAAAGAACAGGTGCTGCTTGACCTGGAAGGCTCCCTTCGCGCCGAGCCGCTCGGCCGGATTGCGGTTCAGCAGTTGTCGGATCAGCGCTTCTGCGCGCCTGGACACGTACGGCGGGAAATGAAGCCGCGCCGACCGCAGCCGCTCGAACAGCTTCTTCCGGTCGTTCGTGTACCACGGCGGCAGTCCCGTGAGCATCTCGTACAGCACCATGCCAAG
The DNA here is from genome assembly GCA_023336425.1 of Phytopythium cucurbitacearum (nom. inval.). Lineage (NCBI taxonomy): Eukaryota > Oomycota > Peronosporomycetes > Pythiales > Pythiaceae > Phytopythium > Phytopythium cucurbitacearum (nom. inval.). The sequence goes on along the minus strand of JAADXC010000631.1, from coordinate 8,276 downwards.
GTTCCACCAGTCGACGGCCGTCCCGTGGCCCAACCGGTCAAGGATCTCCGGCGGCAGGTATTCAGGGGTACCACACAGCGAGTTAGTGCCATTCACACCGTCGCGGATCCCCTCTTTGGCCAGTCCGAAGTCGGCGAGCTTGATGTGGCCCTCCTTTGTCAGCAGGATGTTCTCAGGTTTCAAGTCGCGGTACACAACGCCCAGTCCATGCAGGTGCTCCAGCGCGAGAGTGATCTCGGCGGCGTAGAAGCACGCCATGTGCTCCGGCAACTTCTTCATGCGCGTGAGATGGTAAAACAGCTCGCCACCAGGACAGTAGTCGAGCACGAAGTAGAGGCGCTGCGGAGTCTGGAATGCGTAGTGAAGTCCCACGATGAACGGATGCTTGGTGCATCCGAGCACGCGCCGCTCTGTCCGCGTGTGCTCCACCTGCTTGCGCTTGACGATGTTCTCCTTGGACAAGATCTTCATCGCGTACAACTTCTTGTTGTCCTTGTGGCCCACCAGCACAACCTTGCCGAACGAGCCGCGACCGATCACCTGGATCATCTTGAAGTCTTGCAGCGTCACGTTCTGCTTCGGTGCTGGGTGACTGGTTTCGTCGAGCTCATCCGCGAGCGATGCGCCAAAGAACCGCGACCGTTTGAGCGGCAGTCTCTCGAGCATGAAAGGTGGCTGGTCGGCTTTGCGTGTCAGAAACTTGCGCACGTCGTCTTGCAGGTGAGGGTTCTTGGCCGACTGGTCGACGCGATCGAACGAGAGCAGCCCGCGCAGCCAGAGCGACAGCTCCTTTTGTCGCTTGGCGATAAAATCGGGCTCGAACGAGCCCAGCAACTTCTTGGGTGGCAGCAGCGGCACGCGTACGCCCTTGGGACGCAACCGGTCGTTCAGCTGCTTGAACTCCTGATACCTCCGGTAGATATGCCAGCTTGCGCCTGACTGCACGCAGCGCATCTCAATCGTGTACACCGTGTACAACCGGTTGGACGCGTCGTACACGAACCCGTGGCCGCTGATCTTGACCAGCTCGGCCCTTGCGCCAAGCGGAATCAGATACAGCGCCTGTGCACGCGAGTCCTCCTCCTCTTTCGCCACCACCTCGTGGTCCGGACAATATCCAGACGCGCGCTGCTGCAGCTCCGTACAGCCAGGATACCCGCACGGTGCCGGGTCCGGCGCGTCTTCCTTGATGACCGGCACATTGTGCGTGCGCGCACGACTCGAACCGTCAGCCTCGCCCTCGTGCTCGCCTGTTTCCCCCTCCCCATCCGAGTCTTCAATCTCGATGTCAGCAGTCTCGTCCGCCGTGTACAGCGACAACAGGTACGATGACGACGCCTCTTCCCCCTCCTTCTTGTCTCTATACCCACAACCATCACACACATTAGCCATGCTCATCATGTCCATCATTACAGGCGACAACGTACTCGGTCTCATGCTGCGCGGCCACCGAGTCGAGCGTCACGAGAGTGTAGTGCTGATCGATCTCCTCGACTCGATACGACTCGCCCGTGTCGAGGTCCTTGACCAGGTACGACGGATTCTCCCACTCGAGCAACCGTCCCGGCTCGTCGCCAGCCTCCTCGCTCGACACCACGTCGTCGAAGTTGTAGAACTCCTCGTCCTCGTCGCTACCGATCGGCTCCACATATGGGTTCACGTCCAATATCCCGTCCGCCAGGTCGCGCATGTCCAGCTCGCGCTGTTGCGCCTCCGTCAGCACCTCGATGCCGTCGCTGTCGCTGCTGTCGCTGCTCCCACCACTGCTGCGGCGGTGGAACACGCCCGTCGCGTGGTATTCCATCTGGTTGCCCACGAGCACCAGCTCCGGTCCCGGCGCGTCCACGTCGCCGTCCTCCACGTACTCGTCGACGCTCTGCGTGTTGTTGTTGTTGCAGTAGACGTCGTCGCGTTCCTCCTCCTCTTCCTGCTCTTCCTCCTCCTCCTCGCTCCCCAACGCCGCCTCGGGGGTCTCCACCTCCTCCACCAGCTCCTTATCGCGCTTGTTGTCTAGTGCGGCGTCCGCATCCGCACGCCCCGCGAGCACCGCGTCCGTCGGCATGGCCGTCGCCGATCACCTCCTCGAGCTTCTCGTGTGTTCCTTCTTTCCTTTCTACCGCTGGAAAAAAAAGTGGGTCGAAGAACCGGATCGGGTGAAAAGGTTACGCTCACATCGTGCTGGGTTACAGAGCGGTTACACACTGCACGACGTCACCAAAAACCACAAGCAACAAAGCTGATGACGATCCCGACGCAATTTGACCAATCAGCGACTAGTCAAACACGGATTTTGTCGAGTGCTGACGGTAATATCTCGAGAAACCCAAAATAATTGATCCATGACCCCCCCCCCCCCCCAAAAAAAAAGGGTGTTTTAGGCGAATCTATTTTGGGGCGGGTGAAAACGAGCGAGAAGCGAAACGATGTGGCACGGCCCACATTTTAGCCTTGAAGTTTATATGGTCAAAGTGTACCCGCCAGTAGGCACAGTATCATTTCTGTTAGGTTCGAATATCCAGTATTGAGCTGTAATCGATAAAACTATAATGCCCACACACACACTATTGACCGCGATAAACATACAGGATTCGCAGTCAGTACTTTGTCTGGTCAATAATGAATTGACCTTTTTTGGCCAATAAGTCGGCGAGTGAAAACGGTGGAAACACAAAAATATACGAACCAAAACACGGTGCAATCACGAAAAATACACGTACGAAAAATACATTTACAAAACACGGCAGAAACGAAAATTTCATTTACCAAACAAGGTAAAACCGAAAATTACATTTATCATACACGGTATGTTTTATTAATTGAACAGCGTTCAATTAGCAAAATACCTTGTTTTGTAATATATTCTGGTATTTACACCGTGTTTGGTTCGTGTAATTTTGTGTTTTCACCGTATTTTGAGATTTCAGTACCAGACGAATCCTCATTGTGGAAATGATTACCGTTACCACCGTGCTTTGAAAAACTTCTTTTCAGCATACCCAAGACGGTTTCACCTAGGGTGCAAAAGTTCACAGTTAATAATTCCTTGATTTGTTATTAGCTATTTGTAGCAGTATTTAAAAATTGTTTTTAACTGTGACAAATTTTTCGCGGTGAAATATTCGGGTGAATTTTTCATTTGTCACGTAGCCACCCAGCTCTTCGAACCGTTGTGTGCTCAAGTGCATCACGCACGAAAACGGTAATGCGCTCACGTAGTTCGCGCACGAAAATCTGCCAGCGTTACTTCTCTCAGGATTTGTCATGACGGACAACAAGGTCAAGACTGCTCGTCCTCGCCGTCGCCTCCGTCGCTCGTGACTTTGCCTGGCGCAGATGTATCCTGATCCGTCTCGGGCTTCGTCTTGTTGAGTGCCAAGTACGAGATGGTCTAGCGCCGCCGACATCTCGTGGGCACGACTCAGTCCTGTATGAGGATGAGCAGTCCGTAACAGAGGATCGGTGCGCGCTATAGCCCGTCCTCGAGGAGCATCTCGGAATGGGCGAACTCGACGCACTCGGCTCGCAATACCTGCAACCGGAGGTCGTAGATGACAGCCTCTGCAGATACGGGACGTGAAACCGCAGCTTCTGCAGCTTCTTGCGCTGTGTCTCGTCGGGCAGGTGCGGCTGGATGATGTACGCGATCATAACGAGGGACCCAGCCAGATCTTCCAAGTCGAAGATGAACAGAGACGCACATCGAGAGCGACGGGCGCTCTCCGTGTACTCAATCTCCGGACCCTGCAAGCAGATTTTGCCGAAGATATTGCCGGCCACCATCAGCTCCGCCATGACATCGTTGTCGATCTTCCCATCAGGGTTGTTACCTTCCATGATTGCCGCAAAACTCGCTTATCGGATGAGAATACAGTAGTTCGGGTCTTTCCGTCACCTTCACCGTTCACTTCCACGCGGAATATCAGTAGATCGACGTCGCCGTTGGCCACGATGAAAAGCAAGGCCACCAGATCACTCTCGTCATAAATCACGCTGTCAGGCCGCATGATGAAGCGGCGACACTGCCGCACATGTTCTGCACAAACCTATTGACGAACGCGATCTGATGGAGCCTCGGGATGATTCATAGCAATTATTTGTTCTCGGCCACCATGTCGCTCACCTGGTTCCACCTGGCCCTCGCCCGACTCGTGCTGTCGTCTTCGCTTCCATCGCTCGATTGGACGTTCACAACCACGATCTCCAAGTTGCTGCACTTACAGACTCAGCCCTCGACGAGCATGAGCGCTTTGCTCACGAGATGCACTACCTCCGGCATAGGATCGTCCGAAAGAGTTGACGACATGGTGGGCGTACGCGAAACAAGTCTCTGTCATTGGTACAAACGCGGTCGGTGAGCCGTCTGGGCGCGCTGGTATCGACTTCTGGGTACGACTGAGGCGTTTCACGCGAGTAGTGGTGTATCCACACTGCGCACGCGTCGCCGAGGTGACAACGCCTTGAGGTGCAACGGCGGCTTCGCGGCTACAATGTCCACTCCCGCGGCTGCCCGAGGTGACTTGCCCTCGCAGTTTCGATAGTCAACGATCGCGAGCACAGACGACCTGCGCGAGCTCAAGCGACAGTCGTCACTCGGCCGCAACAACCTCAGCGCAGGCAGAAAACGTCGCGAAGCGGGTAGTGGCCTCGCACCGACGCGAGGCAGAGGAAGTTTTTTTCGGCGTTGCTGTAGTCGCGGAGCGGGTGGTCTTCGCTCCTGGACTGAGACCTCTGCGTGTACTGAGTCCAAGGACGGAAATTTCGTCGCGGTGAGGATGTGGTCGTCACCGTCGCGGCCGATATTGCTGGAGCTCATGTACAGCAGCGCATGGGTGGGCTGCCACAACGGTAAGGCAGCAGGCACAGCTCTTCCATGGCACGCAGACTGCGGCGGTTGGGAGTGCCAGGCATATGGCCGTCGCCATGCGCAAACGCAGTCATCGGCGTGGTGGTAGAGCCGAAGAGCATCATGAGCAGGTCGAACTCACTCGGCATGTTGACGCAGAGGACTACGCTGCTGTTGGGATCGTCGTCGACGGCATGGAGATCCCCAAAGCTGGACGACGCATGGACCGACCAGGCATCGAAGAATGCCGAAATCGCAGTCGCCACGGCGCGCGACCGGTGGCAGATCAACCGAACGAGCAGCGTCGGCCACTCTCGCGCCGCGCCGTCCGACTCCGGCGACGACTTGGACAGCGGCGCCTACGAGGTGCACGGAGAGCGCGTCTGTGCCTCCACCCTCGTCTGATAGTTGAAGCTGCCGAGGGTCATTTCGACGGCTCTTCAAGTGTGAGGAGAGCGTGCAGAGCGGAGTGAGGAGCGGACAGGAGAGCGGAGAGCAGATCAAGAAAGTGCGACAGATCAAGGTGAGAATATCTAACTCCTTCAAACGCAATTACTTATGCCTGATGAGAAATACATGCAATTGTTCGTGCAGATCAACAATCATCACGAGATCTAGTAGCACAGACAGCCGATGAGACCAATTCCCTTGGGGTCAGCGCCAATGGGACTATGTCGTCGAATTCTTCTTCTTCAACGGCCGGATCAGCATCATCAACGTCTGGAAAGAGTTGAAAGAGTAATTGGTCAACAGCATTTTTGTCGCCCATATTTGTATAGACAAATACGAGTTTTTCAGCGCGGTCGTTCGACAATCTATTACGAAGTTTGCTGTGAATGAAACTGTGGATGCTCCATGAGCGTTCGCTGGCAGCGGATGATGTTGGCACCGAAAACACTCTCAACGCCAATTTCCGAGCCATTGAAAATTTTGTCTTCGATGCAAGAGTCCACCATTCAAGAGGGTCAAATTTTGCCTGCTGTACTTGCTCTCCCGCAGACCAACGTTCTCTCATCAATCCGAATTCTTTCAATTCACGATGCAGGACATCCTCTGTTGTTTCATTTACTAGACCGATTTTTTTCGCCAATGCAACAGCGGCAGGGATAATGTCCGTTGAACAAACTTGTTTCTTTGAATGATCCAGAAAAAAAGCAATTCGCATTGATGGCGTGAATAGAAATTCCTGGCGGTGTTTAATAAACTTCAAGATGTCCTTTTGATCAGCGATATCCAGCCCGAAAATCGGTTCGTTGTACTCTTTCATTTTCATTAAATTCTCGAAGTGATGCTGAATCATAGAAATGCAGCAGTTATTTTGCTCGAAATGCGAAAGTGCCAGGTTTATTGGACCAACTATTTTGAGAACAATTTCTGCATCAGCCCAGAAGGATGTATCGGTCATGATATTTTTAGCAACTTGCAGTTTTCCACCTCGTTCCTTGTAGCGACTCATTAGTGATTCATCTGCAAATGCCGCGCAAATGACGTTTTTGTTGGCAACAACACTACGAATACATGCCTCGCCCGAGTACCATCTAGTAGGTACTGGTAGTGACAATGCACGTCGCCGCTTTGATTTAGGCGTCGTCAATGTCTGCACAGTGCGAAATCGGTCGCGTAGGGCATGGCGAAGATTCACAAATCTCGACAATGTTGTGGCTTGCTTTAACACACGCGAGAAAAATTCAATTTCAAATATGTCCTTGATCAACAGATTCATTGTGTGCGAGGCGCAACCATTGCAAATTAATCCTAGTCGATCACGTTCGAGAATTCTCCATGCACCTTTCATGTTTGCCGTATTGTCGGTAACAACGGAAACAACAACCAAAGGTTTTGCGCAAGATTCAGCCTCTTCGATGACAGAGCCAATTAAGTTTGCAATATACTCTGCTGTGTGCGTGGCTTCACCAGTGGCAATCGATTTCCAAAATAGAGGGCGAATGTTGGGATTGACCACCACGAAATTGATGATGCTCTCGTTCCTTGGATTTGACCAGCCATCAGTAACAATAGTCACGTACTCTTGAGTTCTCAAATATGCCACAACTTCCTCATGCTCCATTCTGTATATCTTGTCTAGCAGTGGACCACCAATTTGATAGGGAGATGGTATGTCGTCGTGCTCAAACATACCTTTAAACTCAGGAGATTGTGCCGCTCGAAAAGAAATCCCACATGCATAGAACGCTCTCGCAATTGCAAGGTGTCGCTCTTCTTTCGTTCGTGTTCCAGGTCTAATCGGAGTGTCTGGTCGACTCACTGGAGTCTGGGTTGATGAGTCAAAAGCAAGGCGTCGAGTAATAGAGACTGGTGTGTTGCGTTGCCGTTTTTGTTTTTTTTTCGACGAAGGGGTCACCAACCTCTCTCGTTTCTTTCTTCGTAATTCGGCATCCAGAGTTATCCATTGCTTTTTCATCGCATCAGAGATGGACGAACACGAAAGTACATGCTTCAATGCATTTCGGGTGGCTTGGGCGTTCACAACAACAAATTCACACCCTCTACATTTCATATCTGGATGCCTCTTCCCTTCTCCTCGAGGTTTCTCCACATCGAACAATTCCCAAATTGCATGTTTGGGTCGACCAGCCATCTTGGTCCAACACTGTTCGTGTCTCAACAACAAACCACCAATTCAGCTGAAATCGATTCAAATTGATTCCAAGGAATTTTCAATATGGCGTCCGTCACTCGTCGTTCCTCGTTCACCACGGCGTCCGCAACCAGTAGCTTCTCATTCACCACGGCGTTCGCGACCAGCAGCTTCTCGTTCACCACGGCGTTCGTGACCTGCAGCTTCTCGTTCACCACGGCGTCCGCAACCAGCAGCACAGCGTTCGCGACCAACAGCTTCTCGTTCACCACGGCGTCCGCAACCAGCAGCACAGCGTTCGCGACCAGCAGCTTCTCGTTCACCACGGCGTCCGCGAACTTCACCTCCTCGTTTAGCAGCTGGCGTCGTAATAAATCAGCAGCGTGTTGATACCGGAATCTATACGCGAAATATATCTATGATGCAGAATTTGTCGCAGTGAAAAATTGTTTAATAAATGTTTTAAACATTTTATCAATTGATGCGATATTTAATCTGGTTATATTTTTTGATACACTAGTTTCACCATGAAACTGTCGCTGAGGTTGTGAGCTTGCACGTCGGGGGCGGCGGTCAACACAAATTTGTACACAACAATTCCCGGGCAACAGTCTAATCTCAGTCATCACGCTATTGACTGCGTTCGCTATTGCCTGCGATTATACTGTATTTATCTCTGGAAAGAGATTTAAAATTAGGTTTATCTACTAGACGTCTACAACACGAGACTATACATTCGTAATTAATAGAGCATAGCCTGTACATGCTCAATCGTACCCTATTCTTACGAATCCTAAGTGATGCGTTTTCCATTTGCGGGGGTGGAAAGTCGGG
>JAADXC010000630.1:0-15371 GCA_023336425.1 Phytopythium cucurbitacearum (nom. inval.) | reverse complement strand
GGCAGCAGCGACGTGTTCGCGTGCCCTCACTGTTCGTACCGCGCTGGTCGTGACGCGAACGCTGCTTTGAAATCCTTCGCTACGTGTGCGCTGGATCGTTGCAAGTCTACGCGTAAGGCTTGTCTTTTTACCGGACTACAGCGGGCGTCTCGAACGCGTGCGATGGTACTTGTGCTGTCGTGAAAAATCTACGTGAACTTTAGGTTCGTGTAGGTTTACTGTAGTAAGAACAGACTGCATACACACAGTCGTGGAAAGCTTCATTTGCGCCGTCATTACATCTTCGCATCTTCGGACTCAAAACCACATGGATGAGGTCTCCTTCCGCGACGACAGCATCCGCGCCTGCCTCGTCTGTCGCCGATTTGTTCTCGCAATCTCCACCGTCACCACGGCGCGTTGCAGGAACTCTGGAACCTGGATCGTCTTGTCCGACGCACGTAGCAACGCAGGGTACCCGAGCTTCTTGGCGATCAAATTGCCCAGCAGTCGCGCGCAGCGACCATTGCCGTCGTGGAAAGGGTGGATGAAGAAGACCAGAACGGCGAACGCGTAGTACGCGCACAACAACGGCCGCTGGTGCCACCGAGACGAATCGTTGATGGTGTCCACAAGGCGATGGAGTGCTTCGTCAACCTCGCCAGCCGGCAAGAATACACGGTATATACGCGGCGACGCGTAGCCGACAGCGGCGCTCAGGCGAAGGACTCCAGACTGTCCGCTCGACTCTGAGATCAGCGTTCGGTGCAGCGCAAATAGCTGGTCGTACGTGATGAGGCTCGATCTGTCTTCCACAATTGAGTTGAGCACGTCGACGACTTGCTTACGCTGGATACTGGAGCTTGAGGATCTGGCGCTGACAGGGTCGTCATGTGCCGCCCCAACCGCGTCGTAGACGTCACTCGAAGTGAACATGGACAGTTGATCAGTTTCAATGTCGGTGACGAGCAGCGACAGCCGGTCGAAATTGTCGTATTCGCGTTCCACCTGGTCGAGGAACTGCACATCATCATCACCCGAAAGAATGTCAGCACTGTGCACACAACATTCATTGGTAGAACGGAACAAGCAAGCATTACTCGGTCGATCTCGAGATACACAGGCGATCGCGGGTTGCCTTCTTCTCCGAAGAACGACTGACCTGTCAGTCACAGTATCATAACGCGATGAAATGAGTGCAGTAGCAGTGATCAACAGACTATGACGCCGCAAAGTGGGCCAACACGGTGTGACATACCTGCAGCTGTCTTCGGTGTAGCGGTCTGGAAAGGAGCTGTCCGCGGAGGGATCTTCTTGACGATTCCGTCTCTCCCGGGATGAATGTGGCCTGAACACAAGCGGATAAATGCGCGTGAGAACGTCTCGCACCTAACCTAACGCGTTTGGCATAACGTTGACCCGTGGGACTCACGTACCTGGCACGTTGAACTTGCAAAGAACACACTCCGGCTCCGGATGCAACGGGGGACGACTGGCAGGCGCTGCTGACTCCGCGGACTTGGAATCAACCTCCATCTTGACAGGCTCGCTCAACCTCTCAGGCGACGACTTTTGGTTGTTGTCGGACTCGTCGTTACCCGTGGCCTTCGCAATGTGCTTCTCGACGTCGTCAAGTAGCGAGTTGACATCCGAAAGCATCTGGCCCTCAGTCGGGCTCACCGCGTACAAATAGTGAAGATAGTACTTGAGGTGGCCGATGAGTGCCCACTTGGTGCGAATAAGGCCTGTGCTCGACTGAATCAGGGTCTTGAGCGACGAGTCGTTGCTTGCGTCATGTGCGGGGCTGTCTCCGTTCTTGTAGCGCAGCAATTCATCGCGGAAGCGTCCATTTCGCAGCAGTGCAACCAATGAACGCAGCAGAGGCAGAACGGCGTAATGGTCTTCGCTGTTCACGGAAGTAGCGAGCGTGTGAACAAAGTCGAACAGCTCCCATTCCAATGCAAGAGGCAGGCAGTCTCCAATAATCACTGCATGGCCATTCACATACACAATCACATTTCCATGTCAGTAATCGAGAGCAACAGAGCACATACATCGATATCAACGTACAGTCCTCGGTGCTGGCCGAGCCGGACGTGAGCTCTCCATTGGCTGAAATGGCGTTGTCAAGTGTCTGACAGTACTGAAAGCGCGGGATACGAGTCAACCCGTTCTGTGGCGCTGATTTTGCAGCCAGAAGATCCTGTCGCAGCGTCGATAGAATCATAACCGAGCGAATTGAGCGCTGGATGGATTGCAGCTCGTGAGCATCTTCGTGGATCACCTGGTCCGAGTACCATGAGAGCACGGCAATAGTGGACATCTTGTAGATCATGGGCACAGACACCACAGTCTGCAAACCAGCGCGTCGCGCGTGCGGCAGTAAAAAGTACTGGGCTTGCTGGATAGTGTTCAGGTTCAGCCACTCTGGATGCTGACCGCTAAAGACACTGCCAGTGTGTCCCTGTCCCGGGTCGACTATCATGAGCGACGCCACCTTGCGAAAGTTCTGGATCAACGTTGGCCAGCGCGTCCCCGCGTTGTTATCCGTGAGGTTCGGAGCCACCACGATATTTGGCGACGAGAAGCGAGTTTGGCCGCGGTAGTTTGCGAGACCGTTGTTCTTTTGCCAGATGCTATGCGTTACTAGCACACAATTGTCTGTGTCGTCGTACGAAGGACAGTGCACCTGGCCCATCAACCAATGGTTCTACAGCGACGACCTCATTCACGTCAGAATACGGCTAACAATCGATCAAACCAACCAACATGACCAACAAACGCACCCGCGTAGTCAATCGCAGCACAAACTCGAGTGCAGCGTTCAAGGTCATCGTGTCGATCTGATCTATCGCGATCGCTGATCGATATCCGCTTTCGTTTGCGTTGTTGGCGATAAGAAAACGGGCTATGTCGTTGTGAGCGAAGTCGATGGCGTCCGATAGCGCCGACGTACCCCATCGGTCCAGTAGATTCACATTGGCTCCACACTCCACCAAATACTTGACGGCCGCGACGTGGCCTTCTGCGCTAGCAACATGCAGCAGCGTTCGCAGATCATAGTCCTGGGTGTCAGGACCGACTCGCTCTGGCACCAGCAACTTCAACTGGGCCAAATCGCCAACTTTGGCAGCGCGGAACGCATGTGCCGTATGCCGCTGATCTTCGAACGCGTTGGCTCGGAACATCATTTTCTGTTTCTGATGAGTGCGCAGCATCTCGGCGATCCCAAAGTGCTGCTTCTCGAGCGCGACACTGAGTGGAGACCGGCCGTTTGCGTCGACGACGTTGATGTTCGCGTCTGCAGACAGCAGCAGCTCGATGACACTCAGCTGGGCGTTCTCCACTGCCACGTGAAGCGACGTGCGTCCGTTCTCGTCTGTCACATCGACACCGAGACCATCGAGCCAGGACCGCTTGACCTTTTCCGTGTTGCCCTCTTGAATGGCGCGAAAGAACGTGCCGATATCGGTGCTCGAGCGGCTCCTAAACAACAGCGACAGTTCGTCAACTGCAAGCAAATGCTAAAACATGCGAGCAGCGGTGCTTTACCGTTTCAACGCATTTGACTCGGTGAGCTCTGGCGCTCCGAGCGCCGACAGATCCCAGTTCGCCGACGCGTACTGCACGCGCTCGAGCTGCCGGAGGATGGCCACGTTCTTGTTCTCGAGCGCGCAGTCGATCGGCGTTCGTCCCCACCGGTCCACGACGTCAACCCGCGCGCCGGCTTGGATCAGGTACTCGACCACCTCGAGCTGGTTGTCGCTCACGGCGATATGCAGCGGCGTCCTATTCGTCCAACCACCACCAGCTACGCGTCACGACGGATACCGCCACCATCATCCCACGCATGCAACAGTTACCGCTTGTCGTAGTCGGCGGCGTTGACGTCCGCGCCGTGCTCGCGCAGTCGGCGAAGAGCGTCCACGTTGCCCTCGGCCGCCGCCCAGCACATGGCGTTCGTGCGCGAGAAGAGCGCGAGTCCGGGCCCGGCCGGCGTCAGCGACTCGTCCACCGCCATCCCCCTCGGTTCCGCCGGTGCTGTCGGCGTTCCGCCGTCGTGCATCATGTCGATGGCAGCCTTCAGGGGTGCAATCTCCGTTTCCGGTCGGGTAAGTGCAGTCACTGCGCGCGCTTGTCGCATTGACCACCACTCTGCTGTCACTTTCTTTTTACCAAGTTCAACTCGGTCGAGACGAGTAATTACGAATCGACAGCAGTTCGTAAATACAAGAAATCTGTGACGTGTGGAAAAAGGGAACACCGTGTTCCGTTTTACTTGTAGCGTCAAAACTATTTATATAGGTTTTGTATAATGTGGTTCGCATTTTCAGGAATCTAGCGAGATGAAAAAACCTGGAGTATGGACATGAAATAATTGATGTACTGATAGTATCCATTACTTTGTGTGTATATGTCACCACTCCCACTGTTACCTCGTCCTTCGTCATGTACCTATCTAATGTCATGCATCCAGCAACAGGAAATCTGATCCCGCATTGGTAATTTACTACTCAAAATCATTAAAATATTATATAGAATAATATGTAAGAGAGACAAAGTGGGAGCGGTGTCTGTACTTGGCCGTGTGTTGCACGGAAAAGCTAACCTCATTTCGCTTGGCGTTATTTATGGATCACCGTATTTAATTACTATTAAATAATTACAAGGAAAAGGGAGCAGTGTGTTCCCATTTCCTAGCCTGATAAAAGTATAAAACATTATCTCATTTTCGACTCCCCGCACGACGAAAAAGGAGCCCAGGATTTCCCTATTCACTAAACTTGATAAAAGTATAAAACATCATAGCTAAACTGATAAATGTATAAAACAACAGCAAATCTTCCGACGCGCATGGCGCGCGCTTCTATTTCACAGGACACAATTGCGGTGAGCTGGAGCCGTCGGCAGCCTCACCTCAAAGCGCAAGTTGCTCGCTGAAGCGTCAAGCTCTCCTCTCAACCTCTCAACCTCTCTCAACCACTCCAAGCTCTCAACCAGCCATGGCAGACCTGACCAAGATCACGGTGGCGCTCGCGGTCGGCGGCGCGATCGGCGTGCTGGCGACGCGCGCGGCGGCGCAGTCGGCGCAGGAGGTGGCGGCGGTGACCAAGAAGACCCCCGCGCCGGCTGCGCCGACGACCTCGCTCCCCAAGCTGTACGTGTACGACCACTGTCCGTTCTGCACCCGCGCGCGCGTCGTCCTGGGACTCAAGAAGGTCAAGCACGAGCTCATTTTCTTCGCGAGCGCCGACGAAGCGACGCCGATCGGACTGGTCGGTGCCAAGCAGGCGCCGATCTTCCACCCGGTCGGCGGCAAGCCGTTCCCGGAGAGCATGGACATTGTGCGCTACGTGGACGAGCACTACGGCGGCGGCGTGCTGCTGCAGGAGTCGGCGAACCGCGAGGACCTGAAGCTGTGGATCCAGGAGGCGTGGCCGCTGCTGTCGGTGCTGTACTACCCGCGCATCCACGCGGCGCCGTTCCCCGAGTTTGCGCAGCACGAGTCGCGCGAGTACTTCCGCGTGAAGAAGGAGAAGACGGTGGGTCCGTTCAGCGAGCTGCGCGCCAAGACGCCCGAGACGGTCGCCAAGGTCAACAAGCTGCTCGAGAAGCTCGCGACGATCCTGAACACGGACCACTCGGTCAACGACGCCGTGAGTTACGACGACCTTGATCTGTTCGGCCGCCTGCGTTCGCTCACGCTGGTCAAGGACGTCAAGTGGCCGGCCAAGGTGCGCGCGTACGTCGACCACTTCTCCAAGGCGGGTGACATCCCGTTGCTCGACGCCATGGCCGAGTTCTAGGTTGGACGGCAGCAGTTCGCGCGTGTGTGGCAGGCCGTGAAGGGTTACAGTGTAGCGTGGCCTCGTGGTCTGGTAATGGATGATGATATGCGTTGGTGCACACCGGCGCTGAACATTTTGATGAGTTTCCCTTGCAGCTCCATTTGATTGGCGTCCGCGTGGCTTTGCTGCCCTAATATGGAACGTCACATGGAGGCCCATCCCCCCAACTTCAATTGGAGATGAGGGCTTCAAATATAGAGTCCTCCGTCTGGTCAATAAAGTCCCTATCCTTCTATTCCGCGATCCATGTTTAGTGCCCTCTTTGCACTTTGGAAACAGCCATCAGTGACAATGTTGCGCGAAGGGATCCGCCCGATCTTGCAGCGTGTCACGGGTTCCGCTCGCTTCCATTGGGCAGCGCCGGCCATCGCGGCGCCGTCACTCCCTTCTCTTCTGCTCGACGGCCGCCCGCCCTCCGCGCAGGTCCGACCGCTCTCCACCTTCCTGCTCCGCTCGGACATGTCGGACGCGGCCAAGATCGGCGTGGCGCTGACGCTCGGCACGGCGCTCGGCGCCGCTGGCTCAACGCTGTACGCGCACCTGGCTCAGCACCGCGCGTTGCATGGCTCGGCGACCTCCGCGACGGCCAAGCCGCTGCCGAAGCTGTACATCTACGACCACTGCCCGTTCTGCGTGCGTGCGCGCATGATCTTCGGACTCAAGCACGTGCCGCACGAGCTGGTGTTCCTGGCCAACCACGACGAGGCGACGCCGATCGGACTGGTCGGGTCCAAGCAGGCGCCGATCCTGGCCCCCGTGGACGGCAAGCCGTTCCCGGAGAGTATGGACATTGTGCGGTACGTGGACGAGCGCTACGGCGACCGCGTGCTGCTCAAGGAGTCGGCGAACCGGCCGGAGATCAAGCAGTGGATCAAGGACTCGGCCGACGTGTTCCGCCTGCTGTACCACCCGCGCTTCCACGCCGCGCCGTTCGCCGAGTTTGCGCAGCTCGAGTCGCGCGAGTACTACCGTATCAAGAAGGAGAAGACCATCGGTCCGTTCGGCGCCGCGCTCGCGCGCACGCCCGAGCTGGTCGCGCAGGCCAACGAGCTGCTCGAGCAGCTCGCGCCGCTCTTCCACTCGAACCGGTCGGTCAACGAGGAGCTCAGCTACGACGACATCGACCTGTTCGGCCGCCTCCGCGGTCTGACGCTCGTGAAGGACCTCAAGTGGCCCCCGAAGCTCCGCCAGTACGTCGACTACTTCTCCGAGGCGAGCGACATCCCGCTGCTTGACGCCATGGCCAAGCACTAGGCGAGCGTGCGGCCAGCGTGCGTGGAGCTTTCGTTGATGTTTGCCACATCCGCTGCAAAGACACGGTCGTGCTGGCAACTGCGTGCGTTCAGAGCGCCATCTCTCGAGAAGTGGGCAGCGAAAGCGTCAGCCCTGTCGAGCAATAACCAAGACAAAACAATGCTGCTTAATGTCCTTTGAGGCATGGCAAGAACGACTTGACCAACCTTTGAATGTGGCGCCTGCAAGTTGTTTGTCGTAAATGCTGGTGGCATGGTGCACTTACCATGGCAAGACGTTTAGTGGGTCTTCTCGATAAAGCTCTCCAACAGGCGGCAGCCGCCTGTGGTCGCTTGCAAAGACAAGTGGCCATGGTCTGAAGGTGTTGCGCAAGGTTTCGTCACGACATCTGCACTCCAAACAGACACTCGCGTGGATGCCATAGCGTGAGCGCTGTCTTTGGCGGTCGCCAAGTGCTCCAAACTCCTGCACGATTGACTCAACACTAAAACAGCTCGTCACCCCATGCCTTGAGCTGATACCTCTGATTAACAGCTTTAGTATCCACACGACAATTCTGCTCGCTAACCTCAGCACAGAA
Source organism: Phytopythium cucurbitacearum (nom. inval.) (assembly GCA_023336425.1). NCBI lineage: Eukaryota > Oomycota > Peronosporomycetes > Pythiales > Pythiaceae > Phytopythium > Phytopythium cucurbitacearum (nom. inval.). Next base: position 7,709 of record JAADXC010000630.1, on the reverse strand, counting down.
GCCGAACAGCACCTCGATTCCCAGCATGAAGATCATACAGTGTCTGTGTCGTGGACCAAAGCATGTCCAGACCAAGCACGTGGTAAAAGCGACGTGAGGTGACCCCGAGCAGCGGCAGGCGAGCGCGGCACACTGTGCCGCAGACCAGGCTATGCTTGTGCCGCGTGCAACCGGATTGGCGAGATGCTCAACGATCTCAGCGACGAAGCGCCAGTGCCGCGCAGGAACGCGCACCGAACGGCACAATGTGCCGCTGTCACGGCCATTCGACGCGGCAAACGCGCATGAGTGGCGGCGATCCTTGGCTGCGATTGGCTTCTGACGTGGTCGTGGCAGTGACACGACGGCGTTGGCGTGTCTGCTTCAGTTTTGTGGTATGGTTTTTGTGCCAGTCGCGGCGTCAAAAGCGACATGTTGTGCCCCGGCTCCATTGCCGTTGACATCTGGTCTCCACCAAGCAGACCACACTCCGCAATGTTGGATGGCATCGGAGACACCGCGGCACAAATCTGAGCAGCATCTCCGCGGTACACGCTCGCAATAAACGAGCCGTCTCTTCCGCCGCGTTCTCGAGAACGGATGGATAAGCCAAGTGTGACTTCGAGGCACCACACGGTGTGGGACGGCCCCCATTCCCAACCCACGCAGTCAGCATCACAATTCATTTTTCTCCCTCGAGCGCAAGCCTCACTGACTCGCACACTCGGACACAATGGCGATCGGACGGCCCTTCAACAAGCAGGCGGCGGCTCGCCAGCCCGAGGTCGAGAAGAAGACGAAGAAGGTTCGCGAGAATGCCCAGCGTTCGAGCGATGCTTCCATCATGCCCGTGACGATCTCCAGTGATCGGCTACATTCGCGCCGGACGGACACAGGCGTGTACAAGTCGGTGTTAAGCGAGGTGACGCAACTCAAGCAGGCAATTCTCAAGACCCACCCCAAGAAGACGTACCGTTTCAGCTTCAGCACGATGAAGCGAGTGGTACTGCCGCCAGTCGACATCCCCGACGAACTGGCGCACTGGACCGTGACCGACACGCGCGTCGCGGGACGGACGATCCCCATGACGAGGACCATGTACAACCTCAAGAAGTTCCACATGAAGAAGCACCTACCGGCGTCGATCGTCGAGTGAGCAGCCACGAGCTGGTGCTTTCTCGTCACTAGTCATTACAATCAACAGACGTATTTAACCTTTCACTACTGTGTCTTGACCATTCCAATGAGACGAAAGACAGGGAGGAACAGCACCGCTTTCAACCGAAGTGGCGAAGGAAGTGTCTTCCTACCCATTTTGAAGAACCTCAGCACTGAGAACTGTAGGCTGGCTATGTGAGCACTCACCGTGCACGGTCGGCCGACTCGTTAGTCCGATAAAGGTGTCGATGCACTTTGTCCAAACGACCGTGACAGAGTAACGCGAGTGTCAACTGTGATACTCTAGACAGCATGGAATCAAGGTCGAGCCGAAATGGTCGACGTCAACTGCAACGCAGCTCGTTCTGTCAGGATCCTCGAGCGACTGCTCACACAACACACTCGCGTACGACTCAATCGTCTCTAGCCCACCACTACGGTTCACAGAGTTCGTGTTACCCACAAGGGGATTGAACTCTGCGGTGCTCCAAGCTGCAGTGCTCCAAGCTGCAGTGCTCAACAGCATGCTGACTGACAACGACTGCTCAATCGCATGCCAACACCACCGACTGAGAACGTTTCAGCGGCAGCTTGCGGCCGACCACACGACTGCGACCTGGTTCGCGCCAGTCGTCGAACCACTGAGCGGCCTGACCACTCTGCACCAGTGATCCGCGCGTCCAAAGGTCGGGCGATATTTCGCGATCCTGGCAGCATCTGATTTGCGGATGTCAAACGCTGACGTCCGGTGCCATGCGGTCCACCAAAAGCACTCGCTCTCGCCTCGAGGCAGCGCCGCCGCCACCAGTGCTGGAGCAAATTTCGGCTTGGCGAGCATCTCCTCCATTCGAAATGACGCAACTTGACCTTCACTAGCGTGCACACTGCGCGACACGTCTCTTTTTTCAGAACGGGGACAGTCTCGAACGCCGTCGCACACCACGCACGTCGCGTTTACCTGTGGAATTGGATCCTTGAGCAGCTTTGCGTGATGTGTCAAGGCAAATGCGTGTCCAATATCCCTCCAAATGTGATCTTCCGGACTTTCCGGTGCATTTTTTGTACCTGGAGCGGGACGTGCGCCATTACAATCGCCACTGGAATCCTCCCCTCGCTGATTGGCTAAACCCGCTCATTCTGATGGATAAACCGCTTCAATTGCGCTAAAAATCAACCGGCGGCACAAGACACGCAGCGCTCCACAACATCGGCTGCACGCACTGACTGGCCAGCGCTCGGTTCCGAAAATCACGAAATTGCAAATATCCCCGCTCTTTTACGTTGCATTTCAGGGCCGCAAAGAAATGGAGAGCAGTTGCCGCCAAGTTCAAGCGGCGACACCGCGCGCGGCGGACGGACGCGCTGCATGCTCCTCCTGAGCTCACAACTCAATCTCCCAAGCCATTCACCAACCGGTCCACCACCAGTCGACTAGTCCCAGCCAGGTATGGGCATCGCGCGGTTCCTGCACGCGCCAATGGTCAACGAAGCCGAAGCCCCTCAGCGCAAGCAGAGCCGCATGTGGCTCGTGCACCGCGGCGTCGACGCGTCGATCGTGCCGGCGTCCAGCGTCGGCGCCAAGCCGCTCTCCAAGAGCCAGAAGGAGCAGCCGGCGCGCCACCACCAGCGGCCGCAACGCCGCGCTCGCGCCGACAAGGTCGCGGCCGAGGCCGCCGAGCTGAAGGCGCGCATCCAGAGCCGGATCCACAAGAAGTTCGTCTACTTTGACTTCCTCGTGCTCAAGCGCATGGCCGAGCCGCCGGTCGCCATCCCCAGGTCGCTCGCGACACCGAACGCGCGGACGGGCGTCGTCGCCGGCAAGAGCGTCCCGATGACGCGCGCCATGTGGCGCAACCAGCGGCGACACGCGCTCAACCGCATGCCCGAGAGCATCTTTGAAGAGTAAAAAGTGATCACACGCGCGCACGAAGCGGCGGCGATTGCTGTATTAGATGGCGAGTCAGTAGACGCGACTCGCGAGTATTTATCCCCCATCAAATGAAAAGTCATTTCGATCTGTTTGTGCTCTTCGGACTTCACTTTCTGCAGCCAACAGGGTTCGCAGCGCACCTGAACCTCAGGAGCTTTGTTGCAGGAGCCATACGCATCCTGTGATCAGCCCACAGCTTCGTTATCAGTCGACAACTTCGTGTCGACGCCGAAACCTAAAACGACAGGATCCTCCACGTGTTCGCCATCACAGGTCTGTCCAGGCGAACCAGCTGACCGGCAAAGCGCCGTGCGATTCGCGGATACAGATGTAATCCTAGTGTAGGGTGTGATTACCGCGGCGATGGTGACATGGTGCGGACGGACTGTTTGGCGTCGCAGAGCGCGGAGAACGTTTTCGGTGCCTGAGTCTGCATCCACGTCGGGTTCGATAATCCAGCTGCGGTGCATGTTCTCTCAATAGTCGGTATTCTACGAATATCCAAGCGTAACGAGATATGCTAACACTCGTTTCGAATATAGCTTGTCGTACTGCACATGTCAAAATCGAAATATTTCTTTTGGAAACTGATTGTATTAAAAAGGTGTTTGATCGCTTGTCGTTAAATCATTTGCGCATCAAAATACATGCGTAACGCAATGATCCACCAAACAACATTTGATGATTTCGCTTCCAGCGCGCACGAAAGACCCGTATCAACGCATTATCCTATGCAGCGGCATATGTTTAGCCATGCCGAAATTTACTGGGAAAGGACAGTGCACCTGGCTCCGCTGCTGTTGAAGATGGATGAGAGGGACCTCTCTCCGACGACGACGCGGGCAGCCGTGGGCGGCGCCGACCTCGAAGCTCATTCCCGAAGCTCCTCCCTCGCCATCGCTCGGACTGCTTCCTGCCGCCACGATGCTGACCGCCAAGCGCCAAGGACCCGCTCTCCGGTCGCCCCTCCCGTTCGCTGCCGTTGCAGTGGTGTGTCGCGCTCGCGACGACCTCGCGGGGCTCGACCACATTGCGGCCGCCATCACCGACTTCCTCGATGCTTCGTCGTGCTGGACGCTATCTCGCGCAGTCACTCAGGGCCACCTGTCGCTGCTGCATCGGTTGTACAGCGCTGGAAACACGACTCTGGACGATGCGGATCGCGCGATCGAGCTCGCGGCGGACAAGGGACGCCTCGACATCGTCCGGTTCCTGCACGAGCACTTCCCGGATCGACACGGGTCGTGGGCGATCGAGGTCGCGGCAGCCAAGGGCCACCTCGAGATCGTCCAGTGGCTGCACGAGCACTCGAAGGTCGAGCGATTCAACATGTCGGCGATGGACGACGCTGCCGCCAACGGCCACCTCGCGGTCGTTCAGTGGCTGCACGCGAATCGCGCGGAAGGATGCACGACACGAGCCATGGACTGCGCGGCTCGCGGCGGGAGCCTGGACGTGGTCGAGTGGCTGCACGAGCACCGACGGGAGGGCTGCACGACTCAAGCGATGGACTGGGCGGCTGCGAACGGTCACCTCGAGGTGGTGCAGTGGCTGCACGCGCATCGACGCGAGGGCTGCTCGTCGATGGCCATCGACGGCGCGGCGTCCAACGGCCACCTGCTCGTCGTGTTGTGGCTGCACGCCAACAAGCAGCTGAGGTGTACGCACAACGCGGTGCACGCTGCGGCTGCGAGAGGCCATGGCCACGTGAGCGACTGGCTCGAGAAGTCGATGCTTGACGAATCCGACCCGATCCAAGAGAATCCGGTTGCTGAGGCGGAGGCGACTTCAGGTGTTGCCATCGCTATCTGAGCGGATCGATGAATTGTGTACCATAGTTATATTACTGTGTTCGAGTGCCGCGGACTCGGCTCGCTTCATCAATAGAGACAACGCTACAGTTCGCTGGCTCGTTGGCGCAGCGGATCGATCGCCGTGCTTCCATGTATCATACAACCTGCACGGATTTCAGTTGAACGGCACGCGTTGGGAGTCCTGTCCGACGGCAGCATATTCATCGGATGTCTCCCCGTCGTCGGAGACATCAACCGCCATCGGACCAGCGCTGGATCGTTGCGCTAACAACCTGCGATCGATCAATTCGTTCGCATTGCGAGCTGGGTGTGATGTCAAGCGCCGTCAAGTTGATGTTGCAGTTGTGTGCGATAGAGTGATCCATGTCACTTGTGACTCAGCCAAATCAACAACGGTATCAGAAACCAAAGATGCGAACATCTTGCCAAACGTATGACCTCAGTTTCGCAGGGCCGTATCAGATCTATGACCTTACTACCCAAGCTGCCAGTTCTTTGCCGTGTCTCGATCGATGGCTTTGATCCTCGAGCAGAATGCGGCGACGGTCGAGGAAGCGCTGGCCTTCATCGACAGCTGTGTGGCATCCGACGACGACGACGACTTCCTCTCTGGAAGCGTCGACGGCCTGGATGCGGTCGGGTTGCCGGCTGTACCGACCCCGCGAGCCCCCAGTGTGAACCGGTCGCGAGAGCGTCGACGAGCCGAGCTGGAGGCGCTGCGCACTCAAGTCAAGCAGCTCGACGCGCAGTTGCAGCACCTGCAGCGGGTCTCAAATTCAATAGGGAAAGGAAGTGGCCGCGCTACAGCAACCAGCGCACCGCTCGTGAAGATGTGGATGGAGATGGCGCTGCGACAGCATCGGCAGCGCGAGAAGGCCGAGCTGACGAACCGCCAGCTGCGGCATCTGCTCGCGCGGCAGATCAAAGTGGCCAGGTACATGGAGAGTGCGCTCTTCCGGCGCGCCAACCTTGAGGTAAGCATGCGAGCAGCGTGGGTGGTTCTGGTACTTTGGTAACGATTCCGGACTGGATAGGGGAAGGATCTCGTGTTTGGCGGCGGCCTCGGCGATAGACGCTTAGCAAGCATCGACGTGCACTTCACCGAGCTGGCAGGCGGCGTCGCAGACGTGTTGGCCGACTTTGAACGCTGCTTGGATGCAACACGACATCGCGGTGAGGCTGGCTCGGCGGACTTGACGCAATCGGCCAAGGCCGGGCTTGCAGTGACGATCATTCACAGCGTTCCACTGCCTTACGATCGCGCCACGACGGCAGCGGCGCTGTGGTCGTTCGTCACGTCTGTCGCCGTCCAGACCGATCGCTACTACCAAAGTGTACGTGCCCAAATCGTACCGTTATGTGATGTGGTGCATTGCTAACACGCTGTTGACGATGCGGCAGACCCTGACGGTCGACGGTGATAACGTTAGCAAGGACTACACCGTCGCCGTGGAAGGACAGCACAGCGATGCGAGCTTGCGCGGGAAAGCGGTTGTGAAGCGGTTCGACAAGGCCGACAGCGTGGCGGTGGCGTGGCGCTCCAAGGTGCTGATGGCGACCAACGAGTTCGAGCTGCACGTCAACGGGTGCATGGCGCTGGCCGGCTCGCTTGACGCTCGAGCGTCAATCCTGCACACCTATCACTACTTTGAAGTGGCCGCTCCCGGCGGCATTCCAAAGGACCGGCGGGACGCCGCGCAGCAGCTGCTGGACAAGTTCATCTGCGCCTACGACGGCAAGACCGAGGCGAGCAACCAGGCGATCGACAATATCCTGCTCAGCCAGCCGTAGCTGTATTGGATGGCGGTACTGTAATGAACGCGGTGGATTTTGCTGAGTGTGTTTATCGAAGCAGTGATGTCGCCGGTCATGTCGCCGCACAAAATGTAGCCATGCTGTGACTCAATGTTCATATTCAAATTATTTTATGGGGATGTGCATGGGCACTGAGGAGGAATTTCCATAAATCAGTTAATAAGTACTGATTTTTTCCTTCCCGCCAACAATTCGGTAATTTACACATGAAAAGCAGTACATTGCCAATAGGTTCGTGATATTGCAAAATTTATGTCGACATCGAACTTATCAACTGAATCCGGATGGTTGAAGCCGCCAAACGATATGTTCAGAGATCGTGTGATGAAGTGCCCTCCGGATAGCGCGCGTTTTCCGGAGGGCACTTCACATTCATATCACTAAATCAGTCTATTGAAGATAGAAGAAGCACGCAGACTAATAAATGTACCTGTCTTTAGTTATACAAATGGGGCGTTAACTATTCACGCTAATGACTGTATATCTCATTTCAGTATACATGAGATTTTTGGAAACATTGCCACAACAGATGCATCGTGAAATTCATTAAATTGCATAGTATGGCTACACACCTATTAAGATCCTAGCCCTAACCTCCGAATACCGTAATACCAGGGGCCAAGGTCAATCTCTTGGGCCTGTAACGTCAGCAAAGCCGACAAGACTACTAGACACAAGTAACTCCCCCTGGGGCTACCTTTGGGCCTGTAGCGCCAGCATTGCCAACAGGACTCCTCGACGAAGGCTTCGCCGATTGACACGGGCGTGTCTAGCATAGCAACCGCATGTTCTTGTGGAAGATGTTCTTGGCCGCGTTCACATCTCGGTCGAGCACGGCGTGGCAATCAGAACAGCTGTAGATGCGGCAGCCACCGAGATTGTCCTTGATCCCACCGCAGCTGGAACAAGTCTTGGATGTGTACTCTTCTCCGCACTCAATTAAACGTCCGCCGACGCGTTCCATTTTGTACTTGAGCAACATCCTGAACTTGAAATGGGACTGCGCCATCATC
>JAADXC010000063.1:0-78866 GCA_023336425.1 Phytopythium cucurbitacearum (nom. inval.) | reverse complement strand
GACGGTCCAGTTGGAAGAGCCGTCGGCAAAGTCACTGATGAGCTGCACCACATGTGGCAATGCCGCGATCTCTGTGGCGATTACTCGAAACACGACGGCGACGCTCGTGAGTGGCTGGAGTGGTGGTGTTGGGCATGGTGTATGTGGTGCTGGGGGCGGTTCGAACGAGCCGGGCGGACTACTTAACGTTCAGAACATGCTGGCTCAGTCGTGATTTCGGCAATCATCCCAATGCACTCTCGGGGAGAACCAAGTAGGCACACACCAGATTGAGGTAACAACATTGTTCCGCAAACACCACCGTCCTCGTCAAGCATCGAGCGCTACTATTTGACGATCGCTTAGAGGAAAAGTCGCTCTACTAGGGGGAGGCTCCAGTGCACTAGCAGCGCGTGACGCGGACCCTGAGGCGCTGCGCTACTGCAGGAAGCATGGGGCGTCCCGCTTGCTGTCGGACGAGCCAGACTGGCTGCGCGCTCGGTCATTGGGTCAGCCTACAGCACCTTTCCGCGCTTCCGCGGCTTGGCCGTGGCCACGATCGCCGACACCATCCTGCGAGCAACCGCGTCAGTACAAGACCTTCCGAGCGCGATGCGGAAGGGAACTACACGCACCAGAACATGCCGTAGACGATCTGGAAGCCGTAGAAGACCGTCTTGGCGATCGACTCGGTGCGCGCCGCCTGTAGGTTCTTGAACCGCAGGATCTCGGTCGGGTCCATCATGTGCTCGTTCCGCAGGATGCTGCAATGTCAACTCTCCATGTCAGTCCCAACCCCACCAACACGTGATCACTTCAGTAGCCGCAGTGCCTACCGGCGGCCGTGCCACACCGCGATCGGCAGGTTGAGCAGGAACACCCACGGAGCCCACGCAAGCAGGCAGAAGAACATGAGCAGTCCGTGCAGGACCATCTCGGGGACTAGCACCACAAATAGCCAGCATCTTGGTGAGCCTTCCGATCCCTGTGAGGAAGCACACACAGGGGACGAGCAACGTACACACAAGCTTGTTCAGGCGCTTGGCGACATCGGCGGGGTTGAGGTGGTCGAGCTCCAGCTCATCCAGCGTGATCAGCTGCACCGATGCGTGTCAGTATCCGATCAGCCGCACAGAAGATTGCAGCGATGCGAGTGAACAGCGCGCGCGACGTACCCAGTACCCGTTCAGAAAGGTCAGCGCGACAATGTCGATGAAGCTCAGCACAGCCAGCAGGACCTGCATGACTGGATGCGGCGCAGAAGTCTTCGCCTCGACCGCCTCTGCTTCGCTCCCCCTCTTCTTGCTCTGGTTTGCTCATTCTTCCCCTCCCAGCGGTTAGGTCCGTATCTAACGCGTTGAAACGCGTAAATAACGTTGAACACTCGGAGCGAAAAATAACCTTGAAGGCAATCCGCAAAGCGGCGCGACCACGGGAAGCTCAGCTCGGTGACGATGGCGGCGCCGCTCTCGCGACATTGTACGTAGCGAACGCTGGCGGGTTGCTATCTGGCGCGCCAGAGAGATACTAGTATGTATTGTATTGGCTAACGCTGGTCCTTGGTATACTGGCGTGCTGTCTGCTTGTTGGTGCGGCGACCAACCATGCAGCTCACTTCCTCGCGCACTCCTCCAATGTTAATTGCCTCCGCTTCGGCCGCAAATCGGTATGTCGTCGCTGCAGCATCAGAGTAGTGGAGATTGCATTGTGCTGCTAGTGCTGACGTTTGTGAATGCAACTGGGGTGTGCGTGATGCTAGGGTCAAGTGGCTGCGACGGGAGGCGATGACGCCATGGTGAACCTCTGGCGCATGCGCGAGAAGGAGACCAAGAACATCATGGTGCGCGTGACTCCGGCTTTGAATACCAAGTCGATTTTCAGTATAGAGCGTCTGACTCGCGTTTGCCTTGCCAGAGTCTGTCAGGCCACCAGAGCGCGGTCGAGAGCATCGTGTTCGACCCGGCAGAGAAGAAGGTGGTGGCCGGCTCCAAGTCCGGCTCGATCAAGGCGTTCGACCTCGAGGCCGCCAAGGTCAGTCGCACGCTTAAAGGCCACATGTCGACGTGCACGGCGCTCGACTACCACCTCTACGGCGACTATGTGGCGTCTGGCTCGCTCGACACGATCGTCAAAGTGTGGGACCTTCGCACCAAGAGTGTCATGCAGACCTTCAAGGGCCACGCGACCGACGTCACGGCGCTCTGCTTCACCCCGGACGGACGGTGGCTTACCTCAGGTAGCGCCGACGGCAGCATCAAAATCTGGGATCTCACGAGTGGCAAGATGCTGCACGAGTTTGCCGACCATGGCGGTGCCATTACCAGCCTCGAGTTCAACCCCGAGGAGTTTATCCTCGTGTCGTCTTCGTCGGATCGCACGATCCGCATCTGGGACGTGCAAGAGTTTGCGTTGAGTGGTGTATCCCCAGTCGACAATGCGACGGTAAGGTGGCGGCGAGCTGTCGGTTGTGAAGTGCGTCCAACTAACAGTGATGTGGCTGTCCGAAGACGACGACGATGTGCCACACGCTCACTGAGCCGTATACGGGAAAGTACCTGCTGTGCTGCTCTCAGGAAGCCATTCGCATTTGGTCGTACGAGACGGCCATTGAGGTTTGCCGCCGGTCTGCTTGTTGTGGAGTTTGTCGACTATCTCTAATCAAGTGCTCTATGTTGCCATCGTCATCAGTGCCACGACAGCATTGCCAACACAGGTTCTAAAGAGCTTGGCGCTGCTGACACGCCCGTCGACACAACCATGCTTCAAGACATGAAAATGATGGGCGGCTCGATCCAGGATGCTTTTGTATCGATCTGGATTCTGGATCTTGCTCAGGTGAAGCCGTTCGCCAGACCCACGAGCTCTGCTCCATCGAGAGCGTCGGGGAGGCCGGTGTCGGCTCGGGGACCAGCGTCTAGCGACTCTGCACCACCAAGGAACGCTCCTGGTGCACCAGTTTCGTCATCAAATCGAAACAACCCGCCGGCTCCGGCTTCCACTAGCGGTCGTGATGTTTCCAGTGCCGACACAGGAGGGAATGTGGACAAACTCCCTCCAGACTTTTCCAAGCGAGTTGTCGTGTCTTCTCGTCCGGAAACGCCGGGAGTGGGCATTGGAACAAGTGCTCCTGCAGTCGTCAGCCGTCCTCCTACGCAGCAGAATGTTCCAAATGATCGCCCAGCTTCGCAACAGAGTGCGCTCGGCCCGTCAACTAGTCGAGTGACAACACAACAAAATGTTCCGATGCCTTTTAGTCGGCCATCTACGCAGAATACCCCTCGATTCGGTACGTCAGGCTTGTTGCTCGCGTTTACTGGTGCATATACCGACGATCTAGAAAGTGATTAATGAGTTTTGCCGACGTTGCATTTGGTGATGTTTGCTTTAGACAATGGTTCCAGTGGATCCGACGGCAGATATTCTCGCCCGCCGAGTGCTCGCCCGCCAACTGGCGCTGCTGGTGCTGCTGACGCTGGTCAGGCTAGCATCTTGTGGACTGACACTTTATACACCTGATGTGCTGACACGATTGTTCATTTCAGGTTATCCTGACGATTTCTCCAGACAGAATGAAGCTGCAGATTCCACGGTGCGTCGTGTAGTGTCGAAATCGGTGATCTTCGTGTCGGCTCACACCGTGGGTGAACAGGCCGCTACAGAGGCCCCACCAGAGCCTATCGTTACTTCAGATTACATCACCGAGCTGCGATGTGGTATGGATACCTGCATCAAGTCGTTCCGCTTCCGGCAAAAGTGCGTTCAGCAGCTTCTCGTGCACTGGGAGAAGGGCAACATGCACGACGGCTTCCGGTATCTGAGCCAGCTACCGAGTGGGAAACGCGAAGCCGTCGTCGTCGATGTACTGCGAGCGACGGACTTGCAATCGCTCGGCGTCGACCTTGAAGCATGTCTGTTGCTGTTGCCACTCATCTCGGAGCTGTTTCTGAGCAGATTCGAAACGTGAGTTGACCTTCAATAGTGCTGGTTGTTCTGTGACTGACAGCGCTGATATCTTGTCGCTACGCACTCAGATATCTGGATGTCGGCGTCGAGTCAGGACAGAAACTCTTCCACGCGTTCTCCCCGATCGTTAAGGACATGCGCGACGCGCCAGGGTTCCGGGGTCGGATCGATCTGGCGAGTGAGCAACGGTGCGGACACATGCCGTCGTGAAGTTGCTGTCCGAACAATCTGACGCAGGATGTCGTGACAAAACAGTCAACAGCGCTGCAGCTCGTGCGACGCGTACTTTCAGGAGATCCACCAGCGCGTGCGGCAACTCGAGGCCGCGAACAGCTACCCGTCGCTGGATGGCAAGGTCCGAGCGTTCGCGCGAGCTCTGGACGGGTTCTATCGGTAAGGATATGCAGTAGGGTGTTGGCGGACTCATTGAGGAGGCAGCGCAAGCAAGCATAAAGATCAGTTTGCCGTTGATTTCGACTGATGGTTTTACTTAGCCACAAGATGAATTGTTGGTGGTGCTACCCTCTCCCCTCCCTCATCTGGGGTTCGCTTCCTTACTGACATCGACACTCGCCTGCGACACCTAAAGGCGCGACGTCGAGCGCACCATGGTGGCCTGGATGATGCCGTGCGGCTCGTCCGTCGGCAGGAAAACCTCCCCGTGCGGGTGCACGTTCTTGAACCCGAAGCGCTCGACGTCGACCGGCAGGTTGTGGATGTTGGGCATGGTGATGCTCACATCGTGCACGTAGGCGCACTGGTCCAGCACGGCCTCGCCCATCTTGTACAGCGTGAACTGCACGGCGGGACTGGGCACGCCGACGTCCGCGGGGCCAGCGAACGTCTCGATGAGCGCGCGCTTGACGGCCTCGGCCTTGGCCTTGAAGTTGCCGCTGGCGACGCCCGCCGGCGTGTAGTTCCAGGACGCAGTCACCTCTGTGGCCACAAGGCGGTCCGGCACGTCCGGCAGCGTCGTGTACTCGTCGCGGAAGAAGTCGACGAAGGCGCTCTGCGTCGTCTTGAGCACGCGCAGACCCGTGAGCCCCGACTTGATCGTCACGTCCGGCGCAGCGCCTGCGCGAGCCGCCTTGGTGGCCACCACGCTGTTCGCGCGGACAGGTGAGTGTCGGCGAATACAAAACAGGGGAGGATGGATAGAGAGAACGTACTAGGTGTTGGCGATGCCGGCGCTCGAGTTGACGAAGGCGTGGTGGTGCGGACGCACGTTGCCCTGCAATCGTCAGGCGTCAGTCACACGATCTCGTCTTACACACATCAACAGACGACGAGCATCACCTTAGAGTCCGGGAGCTCGAGGCGCTGCCACGGCGTCTCGAAAAGCTTCACCTTGGCCTTGTCGATCTGCGGACAAGCAACATAAGCGCCTGCAAACCACCAACAGCAGCAGTATCGGGATCGTACAATGGCCGGGTGCTTGGTGACAAAGTGCTTGGCGAGCGCGACGCCAAAGTCCTCGAGCGAGGCGAACTCGTGCTGCTTGGCGACGGCGTAGACCGTATTCTTGACCGAGTCGGTGGGCAGCACGGAGCCGTTGTCGCCGTCGTAGTAGGCGCTGGCGGCCGGCGCTCCCTCGAGCAGGATCTGCGCCTCAAGCTGCAGCACCTCGTGGCGCTCGGGCGTGCGCGTCACCTTGAGCAGCCGCACGCGGCCCTTGCCGTGCTCGTGCACCGCGAGCTTGACGACCATCGTGAGCGGGGATAGAAAAGGGAGGAGCGGAGGAGGGGAGGAGGGAGGCGCTTGAGGCAGGCGAGGCGAATCGCGGAATGGCCTGGAAGGTGGGCGACAGCCGCCGTGAATGCGCGTTCGCGAGGCTGGAAAGAACGAAGGGCGTCAACCTGACCCGGCTGCTCAAGATCAGCGGTCGGTCGGGCGGCCGGCCGGTCGGAGGTTCGCATTCACGTGCATTCACGTGGTTGAAGCAAAAGTTGGCGCTATTTCATGATGTTTGAATATGCCGGTTACGAGCAGCAACTGATCTAACGAGCATGTGAAAGTAACGTTTTTCTGGTGCCGTGGCCCGGTGGTTAAGTTTGACATCGTGACGGGCGCCGCGTCACTCGAGAGGCGTAATTACGCGCGCAGACCCGAAACGTACCTTAACAAGGCGCTCACTGTACGCCTTTGTCTTGCTCAATACCGTACTTTACCGCGCGACTACCGTGCTCGTCGTTTGAGGCACGCCGCAAAAAAACGAGCCGCGCGGGCAGCCCGGTGGTCAACGAGACCTTGGACGTGAAGGGTGCGAGGCGCTCGGCCCCACCTCGCTCTCTCCTGCCTCACATTGCCCGCTCGCCCTCGCCCCGAACGGCCATGCATCCGCAGACGCTCGCACTGCGCCACGCGCTCGCGCGCTCATTGTCGCGGCCGGCAGTAGCGGCTGGTGGAGCCTCGTGGTTCAGCTCGGTCCCCGCGACTGCGACTGCGACTGCGGCCGCCACGGAGCGCCAGCCGCTGGTCCACCGCGGCAACAAGGCGCCGCGCAGCAGCAACAAGCGGTTCAACCTGCTCGACAGCTCGGGCGGCGGCAGCGGGTCCCAGCGGTGGCACAAGTCGCGCGTGCAGGATGCCGCGGCGAGCGATGCCGCCGGTCAGAATCCCAAGTGGTGGAAGAAGATGGACCGCGGCTCGTTCCGCAAGCTGTTGGACGAGTGCATGTCCACGGGAAGGGTGTCTTCCGTGCTCCGCAAGGTACGGTAGCGCGCGGCTGTCTGCATTGTTGGTGCGCTGACTGCATTTGCAGACCAACTGACTGAACTGTGTTGTCCTTGCGGCTCGTGCGCGTGCAGTACATGGACGAGTACCCGATCCGGGACCAGGTGTGGTCGGCGCAGGAGCTCGTCATGATCACTGGCGCGCTCATCAAGATGAACCGCAGCGAGCTCGCGCTGGACGTGATGCACAGCCAGATCAAGCCCGAGATGAGCCTGGACAACCTCAACCGCGTGGCGGCCGAGAGCGCGAGGCTCGGCAACGCGCAGGTCGCGCTCGGCGTGCTCGACATCGTGAAGCACTTTGAGCTGAAACCCGACGTGGTCACGTACACGAGCGCCATCCACGCGTGCGCGCGCGGCAGCCGCGGCGACGTTCCCGAGGCGCTGCAGCTGCTGAACGAGATGATCGCCGAGGGTGTCTCCCCGAACGCGCGCACGTACGGCGCGGCCGTGTTGGCGTACGCGCGCATGCAGCGCTGGGAGGACATCGAACACATGATGAGCACCATCCCGTTCGCCGACAGCGCGCACAAGTCGGACGTGTTCGCCAGCGCCATCATCACATGCTCGCGCAACCGCCAGTACGTGTACGCGACGCGGCTTTTCGAGATGCTGCTGCAGGACGGCATCTACCCTGGCGACAATCTGTGCAACGCCGCGCTGAGCGCCTGCGCGCGCACGCCCGACCTCGCCAACCTCACGCGCATCTTCGCGCTCATCGAGCAGTGCGCCAAGCCCACCATCTACACGTTCAACTCGATGATCTCGGCCTACGGCAACGCGCGCGACATGGAGGAGGCGCTGCGCGTCTTCCAAAGCATGGAGACGTACGGTGTGAAGCCTGACGTGGTTACGTTCAACGCGCTGCTGCTCGGCGCAGTGCGTTCGCGGAAGCTCGACCTCTTGCCGTACATCCTCTCGCTCATGGACGACGCTGGAGCCAAGTGGGACGTGTACACGCTCAACATGCTGCTCGAGGGCTGTGCGCTCACGGGGGACATCAAGCACGCCAAGCGGTACTGGGAGACGGCCACCGGCCGTGATCAGCAGAATGTGCGACTCGATCGTACGCATTTCGAGACGCTGATGGCCGTCTACTTTGCTGCTGGCCAATTCGCAGCCATCATCGATCTGTGGGAAAACGTGTACGTGTGCCGTCGCCGCGCCAAATCGTCCAAGACGCTCAACTTTTTGTTGCGCGCGTGCCGCGCACTCAAGGACGACGAACGCGCCGTGTCGTTCATCCAAGAGTTTGCTGGGCGAGGTCTGCCAATCTCGTCCGTCAGCCACAACCACCTGCTCGCAGTGTTCCTCTCGGCCGACAAGTACGACTTGGCGCGTGCGCACCTCCAGAAGATGTGCGATACCGATGGACTTGCCACGACCTATTCGTTCACGGCGCTCATGAAGTACCTGTTGGACGCGGGTCGCGCCGAGGACGTCATCGAGATGCTCGAGTTCTACGTGCAGACCCGCGAGAGGAGCGCCAAGTGGCAGAACCCGCTGCTGCACTACCCGTTCGACGCCATCTACGTGCTTGCAGTCCGTGCTGCGCGTGCCCTCGGCGACCATGAGCTGCTACTCGAGATCTACGATGAGTTGCCCGTCCTGCTCTCGACGTCAGTCAAGCAGGAGATGCTCAAGCTCGTGGTCGAGTCGTGCGATGAGAACGAAGACTGGCGCGGTGCCGTCGCACGCTTCGATGCTGTCACCAAGGAGCTGGAGGATGACGCCAACGTCGAGCTGTACGAGCACGTGGTGAAGATCGTGGCGCGTGCCGGCGAGTTCGAGCAGGCGCTGGACGTCGGTGGCGGCGACTGGTACCGCCAGAACCGCAATGATGCAGGGTGGCACATCCCGTAAGGTGGTGCAGCCAGCTGCTCGAGCTGTACCGCCATTTCGGGGAGGCGGACGTCGACGTCACGTACACATATGCCTAGTCGCGACAACGCTAGTTTAGATTCGAGGTTAGGCTGCTGTCGGTGCATTTTCACGGATCCGAATAAAGGAGTCAACGATGGAAGCCACGCCATCTCAGGAGCAGCGAGACAGACATTGAGCATGTCGTCAGCCTTGGTAGCGCCAGCGACAAAGTTGGCAATGGCCGCACATGATAGTCGCACGAGGATCCGAAGGTAGTCCCACATTGTTGCAAAACAGCCAGATCAAGCAATTTTATCACCACAGTTGCTATGGATGCTAATGTGCGCTATTCCATCCACTTGATGGAGCCGATGAGTAAGTTGCGCGACGGCAACGACCCCGGTGACGGCACCAGCAACACGATCTTCTGCTCGTCTTCGCGGATCTCCTTGCTGCTCACATTCCAACATCACATTAGTTCCATCTCACAGTCTCAAGCATCCCAAGAGCGACTCACATGAACACGAAGCCTGCAACTGGCGTGGCCAGCATCCACGACTGGTCTGTTGACGCTGAAGACGATCCGTCCGCCCTCCCTTGCCGCTGGTGAGCCACGGCTGCGATCGAGTGCGCGAGGTCTGTCGTCTTCGGCACCGGGACGATCTGCAAGCGCTCCATCTGGTCCTCGGTTTGGCCCACGGGTAGCATGACGTCCGACACCTTCATGTCTGCGCAGCAAGGTGGAAACGCAGTCAGTTTCCACTCATCTAATGACTTGTAAACCAGTCTCCCCACGTTCAGTACATAGGCTCAAACGTACCGCGCACGGCGAAGAAGTCGACGTCGTCGAACGAGAGCTCGCTGATGCAGGGTGAGAGCATCGGGATGCTCAGGTGGAGCGAGTTGTGGCCGTAAAAATACTCGCGGATGCGAGCAAGCCGCGCGGCCGAGCGGTGCTTGCTGTTAAGCGGTACAACGCCGCCGGATCGCGCGAGCTTGACGATCGAAAGCTTGCTGTTAGCCGCGGTAGCGCCGAGCGAGCTCTGCAGGCGACTGAAGAGCCGGTCCTGGCCGATCACGAGCACCACATCGACATCGAACGCGCGGATCGCGTCCACGAGCAGATCGAAGCCGAGACCGTCGACCCAGCCGCACGTGTTGATGATACAGCCCGACGCGCTCACTGTTGACACACATCAAGAGCGAACGCACCGTCACCATCGGACAGTAGCTCAGATTCACAGATTGAAGCGGACCTTGTTCGTCGTTGGCCATGCGACGAGTGACAGCGGCCGCGAGCTGCCGGACGTGGATGCGGAACAACTCTGGGTTGTCGGACAGCGCCGCGTGGCCGAAGAAAAAGGAGAGCGGGTTCGTCAGCACGAATTCTTCCTGCGAACAGGCGAGCACAGTCAGCACGGCTCCAGGCTCGAATCATCTCAGCGACGCAGTGGCACCTCGACGTTGATGCAGTTCATGTCGAGCGGCGTGGCGGCGATGGTTCCAGGCACGCTGAGACTGCCGCCGCCGACGTCCAGGTCCACGAGCGTGGGCTTCTCGCCCAGCCGCAGTGCGTAGTTGGTCAGCAGCTGCGCGAGCGTCGACTTGCCACTGTCGACAGGTCCGCACACCAGCACGCGCGGCCCCGACGCGTGCTTGGCGGACGCCAGCTCGCGACGACGTTGCAGCTGCGCGTGCACGTTCAGGTAGCTGTTCATGGGCGTCTCGTCCGACGTGTAGGCCACCTCCGGCGCGCCAGAGACCTCGAGCGAGCAGCCGTACCACGTGAACACCGCCAGCTTGCGGTCGCGGAAGACGTACTCGCTGTCGATGGCCAGCTCCACGCCGAAGAGCTCGGCCGACCCGCTCTTCAGCTTGAGGCGCACCTCCGCCGCCGCCGACACCTCCACGCGGTACTCGCACTCGCGCGCCAACTCCACCACCTCGACCGCCATGGTGTCTTGCCGCTCTTAGTTTCCCTTTTTGTCGTCTCTCACGGGTCGGGTTTCGAGTGAAACAAACCCATTGAAGCCACATTACCTCCATTTCAATACGAAAAACGAGTAATTTTTGACCCGCATGAGATCGAAGACCCGTCATCTGAACCCACCCGTCCCACAATGTGAAATCGCACAACATCAAAATGGCGCACCGAGTGGCAGTCAAGCGGCAGCCATGGGCCGCGGACGCGGCGACGCGGCGGCGGGCGACGCTCGCGCTGCAGCGGCAAGCGCGCCGAGACCTAACGCAGCACGCGCGCTCGCTCGCGGAGGACGGCGACGTATCGCAGAGCGAGGACGATGAGTCGCGCGCCAAGCGCCGCACGCGCGAGGAGCGGGTAAAGCAGCGGCGCGCGCGCTTCTGCCGGCAGCTCATGGTGCCCGAGTGGCTCGTGGATGTGCCACGCGACCTGAACGGCAGCGGCAGCGAGCTGGGCGAGGGCTGGTACGTGCTGCCTCGTCCCGAGGGCAAGCGCTGCCTTGTGGTCGCCAGTGGGTACGTTTGTCATGCTCGAACTTGTCGGCATTGCTGCAACGGGCTGACGCTGTTGGGTGATTGATTAGTGGCGTGACGGTCGCGCGCATCCCGTCAGGCGCAGTGCTCAAGCGCTTCCCGTCTGCGCTGCCCTGCGGCTCGCACAAGACGAACCGCGCGAGCGACGCCTTCTGCCTGCTCGACTGCATCTTCCAGGAGCAGAACAACACCTTCTACGTGCTCGACGTCATGTGCTGGAAGGGCTACCTGCTGTACAACTGCACGACCGAGTTCCGGTGGTACTGGCTGCGCGACAAGCTCGCCGAGGGAGCCACGGCCACGATTGCGCCTGCCAACCCGCTCCGATTCCTTGTAGGTCACGACCATGATGCTTGCTTCGAAAATGAGTTGCGTGGTTGACTGTGGTGTGGTGCAACAGCCCATCCCGCACTTCGAGAGCGACCCAGCCGGTATCCAAGCGGCCTACGCCACAACGTTCCCCTTTATCAAGTACGTTTTGCTCGAGCGTCTTGGTTGGATGAACGACATTGCTCATTTTTCGGCATGGCGATGAGCAGAGACGGACTACTCTTCTACATGAAGGCGGCGCACTACGAGTTGGACTTGTCGCCCCTGGCTCTTGTCTGGAAAGATCACAACACGAGTCGGTATTTTGTCTACACAGAGAAGCCCACGATCGTCTTGCGGCTCGACGCCTCCAACGAGTTCACGACGCTCGAGGGCATTGCGCTGTTTCAAGCCGACGAAGCGTTTCTGCAGCAGCACGAGGTATGGTTGCAGCTCTGGCCACTCCGTGTGGAGTAGTACTCGACGTCACGGGGATATCTGACTTTGTCGTGAGCAGCTGAGCGAGGACGACTTGGCAACGTTCACTTTCGACGCTTTCGAACCGAACAGCGAGTCTCAGCCTCAGTTGCATGGTCTAGCCTTCGTGAAGAGATGTTCACCCCAGCGTGCACTTGCCGACAGTTGGACCAAAATCCTCTTCCAGTACAACGCTCGCTCGGGCGGTGTGCGATTCGAGCAGATTCTCGAGGTATTCCGCTGGCTTGGATGATTTTCATCGGTGGCATATCCTGACAATCGTTTGTATTGCTCGCACACAGGCTGCACACGTTCCAACGGTCGACGCCTCCATGGAGCACTAGACTCTCTCGCCAAGTTTTGTTTCAAGCTCAAAGTTAGCGCCAGGTCTTCATGAGTAGGAGTAGTCTCGTGCACGACTCTGGCTGGTTCCTCGAACGATCATATTACCCCGAAAGAATGGCACCGAGGATGTCGACGATTGTGTTGACGCTGCTACCGACACCTCGCGACGTTGCTTCGGGTGCTGGTTCTGGTTCGTCGTGGTTGGTCGTATCTGCTCGTTTGTCGGCCACAGCTCGTTAAACTCGGAGAGTTCGATGCGCATTCCTTCGACTGGCGATCCTTTCGGGAGTTCCGGCAAGAACTTTGGTCGTCGATCGAGTTTTCGTCCTTGCCGCGACCGCGATGGCCGCAGCGCCGCCGATTCGATGCGCTCTTCCTCTGCAGGGTCGTGAAGATGCCGCTGCTGCTGCTGTCGCTCAATGATGGCTTGCTCGCTGGGAATGAGTGTGCTCTTGTGCTGACGAGAGTGTCGCACGGGGATCCCCATGAGCATTTGGAACTTTCGCGAATCGCGAGCGATGTACGGATCCCGTTCCAGTTCATCGTATACGATCGCCTCGGAGAATGGGACACTATACGTCGTCTGGGGTCGTGGCTTTGCGCGCTGCTCCAGCGCCAGCAACCGTCGCTGGATCGAAGGCAAAAACTCTTCTCCGGGAGAGCTCGAACTCGGGAAATAGGGCTCGAACGGGGAATAGAGATCCTTCAAATACTCTCGGCGTGCGTCGTCCTCTTCTTGCTGCCGCGTCAGCTCGATCTGATAGTCGCGAGATCGAACATCCTCGGCAGCCATACTCGTCATCTCCATCAATACATTTTTCATTGCCTTCGCGGCAGCTTCGCGCCGAGCCTTGCGTTCCTTCTGCGCCAGCAAGTCTTCGCGGATCATTCGTTGCCGCTCTTCCTCAAGTGCATTCAGATGTTCTCTTTGAACTGCTTCTTCCTTTGCCATTGCGAGGAGCTCGCTATTGGCACGCTGCAACTCCAGATCTCTTCTTCGCTGATCTTCGAGCTCGGCCTGGTGAATCAGCAGCTTCTTCAGCTCCACTTGCCGAGCACGGCGAGTCTGCAACCACTTTTCGTCCCTCTCCTTCTCGACCCGCAGCCGCTCGGCTAACCGCTCAGCTTCGAGAAGGCGCTCTGCCTCCTGCTGCTCCAGCAGCCGCTGCTGTTCGCGTTCGCGTTCGAGTCGCTCTGCCTCCTCGATCTCTTCGTCGCCGTTGTCGACACCACTGCCCGATCCTCCCCAACCACTGGACGAGATGAAGCTGAAGTGGATCGGCAAGTTGCCGAAAAAGTACGACCGTGAAAAGTCCGTTCGCCTGGGCTTCGACACCGTCTTGTCGTCAACCTCTTCCACATCGCTATCGTACCCCGGCAAAGCGCTTAGTGCACGAGACAACTCGTCCTCAATGGCGATACTGCGCAATTCGCTTTCAATTCGCGCCTGTTCTTCTTCAAGCCGTCTCTTCATATCCTCCGACTCATCTTGTAGATCTGCAGCAGCATCTCCCATCTGTGCATCAGCCTCAACCAGCGCAGGATCTCCTGAAATGTCATCGGTGCTAACAATCTCGACGACAGCTTCTTGGGGAGCCTCCCACGAAAAGCTGAACGTCTGAACTACAGCAACAGGAAGCAACGCGAACATTAGCGGGGCAGGAAATTTGCTGTACGCAGCCATGCTGGCTCGGCGCTTGTCGCGTTCCAAAGTTGACAGTTTATTCTTCAAAAACGTCAACCGCGCGGTTGCTCCTTTGAAATATACGTCAGTGAAATACTCCATGTCGCCAGTGCCGAATCGTTCGTCGAAATCCTGTTGTTCCTGTCGGATATGCTCGACGATTGAGGTATCGGCAATAGCCTCATGAGCCTCGCGCTCTAGGAAGGCTTTCCGATGCTGATTGTCGATGGACTTCCACCACTGAACAAATGTGGCTGCCGACGACAACAAGTCAAATCCATCTAGCATCACAGTTGACATGTCAGGCAGCTCGATATCTGACTGCATCGCAGCGACCTGAACCAACGGGTCCAGCAACGCCAGCGCCACTTCTCTCTGCCGATTTTCTTGAGCCGTGTTGTTCCAAGACATGGGATCATCGTGGCCCAGCGGACGAGGAAGCTCAAAATGTTCGAAAATGTACACACCACAGCTCTTCAGTAGTGCCAGATACTCCGAGGACGCGGCTGCTTGCGCGGTATGGAGCTCCAGATCGGCCAACTCAGTCGCACTGAGACGGTTTTCCAAGTAATGTGACCGTTGCTCCAACCGTTCTCGCAGCTGTGTCTGTTCTCTGGCGTGGACCTGCATCACGGTAGTTCGGCCCAAGGAGTACCATGTCGCAAACTTTTGCCATTCGACGGACGTGAGATCTCCAATGCTCTGTTCGGAGGGTGGTGATTGGCCCTTTCCCTTGAGTTCTTCGAGCACAATGCTGTCTGCAGCTGCGAATACGAGCTCCTCAGAAAGAAACTTCTCCCGAATTCGCTGGCGATGAAGATGGATTTGAAGGAACCACCGCGAAAAGGAATGAACGATCAGTTCAGACTCGTTGTGTCGACCAATTTCGAAGTCTTTGACGTTTGGTATCTCGATTCCCTCTTCATACCCAAGCTCTCGAACGATTCGTGATCTGCACGCTGCTGTGAGCTCCATGTGGCGCTGACGCTCGCTGAGTCCTTCCCACGACATGTAGTGAAGACTCAGTTCGATTGGTTTTGGTTGTGGTGCGATGTGGTCGTCGGACACTGGAACCGGACGAGCTCGCGTTTCTGATCGGAAATCGAGCAAAAACAGCGAATCGTCCTCGAGCTCTTTCATTGATACGACAGTCGCTTTTCCCCGTCCTCTCCTGGCGGACAGAGTCTCCGGGATCGACAGATCCAAATCCATCGACACGGGGTCGATGTGATTCTCGGTATCCAAATCATCAGGAGCACCAGAGGTCATGATCACTGCGCATTTAGTTTGGCGAGCCAGCGTATCGCGTGGGTTGCACTTATTCCGATAGACTCGGGGCTTCGCCTTCTGAAAGCTGCTCGGGAGGGAATTGCGATACGGGAGATTCGTCAGCGGGTCAGCGTGAACAATACCAAGTAAGGTGCTGCTTGTGACATCAAGGACACTACTCTCCGTGGTCTGCGCGAGTGACGCTGTGGAAGGACTGACTAGAACACTCGGTGGTAATGCTGTTGACAACTCATGTGCCTGACCAGTGCTCTCTGCGTCGGTTAGCTCGCTCTTGTGGGAGCCGTTGTGCTTCACAGCATTCAATTGCCTCTCGTCGTTGATATGTCTTGTACCGGTGACCACTGAAGGCGTATTGACACGTTTCGCCGTTGGATCTTTCTCTGCGTCCAGCATCGCAATGTCAATTCGGACAGGGGATCCGGCAACTCGAGATTTGTTTCTTGGTGAGTGCTTGGTGCCATCAACTGGTTGGGTTTCTTTGGGGTGTTTGACTAGCTTTTCGTCGTTCTTGCCATTCCCATTCGTTGATCGCCAACCTACCGCACCCCGTAGTTTCGCATAGATTGCGTCTCGATCTCGGACAGTCACCTCATCCAGCATGTCGATGCAGTTCCCGACGAGAGCATGGATCTGAGCGCCGCTGCAAACATAACAGCAGTGAGTCATTTCCATTCGATTCCAATACTCCGTTCATAGCCACGCTTACCTCTCGCTGGAGATCACATAGATGGATCGGGCTGGGTGGCTGACAGCAAGGCGACGATATGGGAAGAAGTACTTGGTCGAGAAGCACCACGTCAACAGTACACCATCTCCATCAACAGAATAGACCCACGCAAACGGGTCTGCAACTGGCAGGTTGTTCGGCATTATCATTGTCCCACCTCCAGGCTCCACAGTGATGAACTTTATAGGCGCGAGGTGGAGATCTATTGAGTGCATCGGTCGCTTGATTACTGTAAGATGTCGGTAGTTGCGCTGCTGAGAAGCAATAGACTCGTTGACGGACATGTTCCAACATTCGATGCCTCCTCCTTCGAACCCACAAAACATAAACGAGGGGAACTCGAATGTGGCGGCCGACACGCTTGAGGCTTGCGTTCGGAAGCAAGCGACGAGATCCCAAGTCATCGGTGATTGAGTGTGCGGTATCGTGATACTCCATAGCTTCACTTCTCCGCTCTGCGCGATCGATAACAGCAGCAATAATGTTAAACCTGATGCTTCAGAGCAGTCGACGAAGTTCATTCGCGATACTCTGCCAGCATACACACAAGTCAGAGCAAACCGCATTTCTAGACCGAGCCAACTGGGAAGTACCTGTCCGAATGAACCTGCTTCGTGTAGTTCTCATGGTTCAGCGCACCAGCATCGCAATTTACAATCCGGGTGAAGCCGCAACTATCGCCCAAGGCAGCGTAGTACCGTTGACGGTCATGAGCAAGCGACAAAGCGCATGCTTGAGCTGGCGGCGTTAACGAAGCTGCTATCGTCGAAATGCGATTATCCTGTAGGCTGTAGCTTTCTGCGCATCCGTTCGCCCACAATACCACCACAGCAGTCTGTGTGACCGCAGTGTCTACAACGTTAACCACCTCGCCGGATTTGTCTTCATGCGCCTCAGGAATCCGGATCTCCCCACGAACGCCTGATCCTGGAGATGCGGCATCGACCAACAACACTCTTGACGATGGATCTTTCTGATACAACGAGAGCATACTGGTGTCGTTGCTCTCCACGGTTTTCATCTGCAGGGTCGTGCTCGATACTGCTGCCTTTCGTCCGGACGAGCGCGATGAGATCGCCTCGACGAGACAGTAGCCGGTGGACCAAACTGCAAACGCAAACTCTCGGTTTTCGCGACGGAACACACCATACAGCGCATGATTCTGCTCTAGAAGCGGATCAGACGGCAAACGCAGCGTTGCTTCCGTTGCAGAGAAGCCATCGCGCTGACGGTGTCCAAACTCCACAACCTTGAGCCGACCACGGACGTCGAGAACGCACACAGATCGAGTGGTAAGCTGCTCCAGACTGTTCCAGCCACCGCACATGGCAATGGAGTCTCCATCACTCCATCGTTCGTCCGCCAAACGCAACTTCATCGCCTTTCCCTTTTGAACGCGACACGAATACCGCATAGTTTTGCTGCCACATTTATTCAAAGCGTCAGATGTGAATATCGCGAGATGGCAGCGAGATTTACCTTAAGTTGTCGCTCAACACAACGAACACGTTTTCGCCGTCGCCACTGACTTGGACGTGTGCGAGTGTTGCGGTGGACCCAAATGAAAGCTTCGCCAAGTTCGTACACGTCACGGCGTCCAGAATATAAATCCGCGATCGTGTTCCAGCCACTATTCTCTGTCCGTCGCAGCAGAGCCGCAGAATAGGAAAGACCCTGGACTGTGATCAGATCGGCGCTCATAGTACGTTAGGGTCGAGCACTCGCAATTGGGCGAGATAATACTGACAAACTGCACGCACCGAATCGGCCCAAACTTGTATTCGCTGTATACCCTTCAACCCGCCGTCTTTCCTGGTTGAAGAGAGAGCCCTGATCGTCCAGATTTTTAACCCGCCATTCGAATCTGCTGTTATCAGCTCTTTCCGAGACTCGTTCGCGAGCGACGCATGAAACTCGCCGCTCTGGGCGATGCAGTGCGTGACGAGACTGGTTTTCAGATCTGCGCTGCACAGACAAGCAAGCGGTCAGTGTTTCGAGCGACCTCGATACAAAAGCTGAGAAATGACAACAAACCTGACGATCCGGTGCTCGATGCTGCCTTGGGTGTGCTTCACAACAACGGAATACGCGTCCAGCTTTTTGACATGCAGGAACCAGGATCCATGTTAGTGTTGGTTCAGGTTGGTCAGCTGAAATGCGAGCGTACCCACGGCAAATGGAGAACGGTGTGGAACTTGACACTATCCTCCGCGGAGTGCGTCGCGATGAGACGACCCCCTGTCTCGAGCAACTTCCCGTACAGTTCGAGCGACGTCGCACTCGCCACGAGCAAGTCGTCCCCAATGGCATTGTACGCTGCCGAGATGGCGTCGCGGAGCGGCACGCGTTCCCCGCGGAGTACCAGTGTGACCTGGTCGTCCCCCTGTCCGGCTCCAAACACAGACATCCCCACGATGAATTTGCAAGCGATGGCGCACGCAGTCAATCAATCGAGCTCTTGTCTGCAGGTCGTCCCTATTTCAGATCGCGAAACGCCGGATGCAGCGACGGTTGGCCGTCTCTTTCTGGTCGATTCAAGTGGAGGTACGGCGCAGTAGCTGCGAGAAATGATCGAGGGTACCAATGCACTGGATCAGCATTCACAGCGTGGACCATGCTGGATGGCGAGGGGCGATCGATCGATGTTTCCTCATCTCGGCATTGTCCCCGCTGTCGACTTCAACATTGCTTCCAGAATTGACTTCTTTTCAGCCAATCAGAAGCGCGAAATTCTGATAGGCAGACCATCACTCGCGCAAAGTCGGTCGGTTGGTTGCTGCCAAAGCAGGAGGCAATCGGCAACTGTGGAGAAACATGGGACGCACGGGCGGCAAGGTGCAGAAGGGCGGGCTGGGCAAGGCGCTGCTGCGCACGCAGAAGAAGTCGTCGGCCACCGCCACGAGCGACATCCAGTCCAGGTACTGTCTGTCGTGTGTGAGCGGATGCAGAAGGAATCGCTGACTGATTCTTGCTCTGTTTGCTGCGATGAAGTGCGGGAAAGCACGTCTCGGCGCGCGACGGCGGCGACGCGACGGTCGCGCTGGCGTCCTACCTTGAGGGCTCGTCGCTGGTAAGCAGCTTCGCTAGATACCATTCGGTGCGAGTAGCCCGCGCTGACGTGAGCTTTGTCGACAGGATGACTTCCTCGCGAGCGCTGTGCTCGCCAACCGCGAGTTCACGGCGGTGAAGGAGCAGATCATGCTGCTGGAAGACCCGGACGAGGGTCCGAGCGTCATTCAGTACGACATTCAATGCGTCCTGTTGTTTGGCGATGCGTCTGTGTACTAATCAGCGAGTGTGTTGTAGGAAATTCGCTGGTGTGGTGCCTGAGATGAGCTTCCACGAGCTGAAGGTGCCGCGACGGCCGCGATGGGATGCGTCCACGACCGCAGAGGAGCTGAACCGGATGGAGAAGGAGAGCTTTCTCGAATGGCGCCGCGAACTCGCCATGTGAGGACTCCAATTGGCGAACCAGTTGCGCCGTCGATCTCGTGACTGATTGATTTGCCTCCTTTCAGGATGGAGGAGTCGTCCGAGGACGTGGAAGTGACTCCGTTCGAGAAGAACTTGGAGGTGTGGCGGCAGCTATGGCATGTGCGCGAGCGCAGTGACATCATGGTGCAGATTGTCGACGCAAGAAACCCACTCTTCTATCGGTAAGCGGACTGCAAATCCTGTTCTCGTCTTGTGGATGCTTTGATTTACTGATGTCCAATATTCGGGCGTAGGTCGAACGATCTGGATGTGTACGCCAAGGAAGGAGACACCCCGCGCCGGACCATCCTTGTTATCAACAAGTCTGACTTTTTGAGTGACCGTCAGAGGTGCGGTCGATCTGGATGTTTCGTGGCTATATTCTGCTGTGTGCCTGACACTTTGATGGTGTTGTCACGAGTAGGGTTTGCTGGGGCGACCATTTCAAGGCCGAGAACGTGGAGGTGGTCTTCTTCTCTGCCAAGAACGCCCAAGCCGAGATCGACGAAGAGGCCAAGTTGTTGAAGCAAGGCGGGCAGGGTGCCGATGAGGAGGAGGTTCCGACTCCGATTCAGCCCGCCAGCCCGGCAGTCGCGGCTGGCCCGTACCCAGTTCTTTCCCGAGTTGAGCTGCTGGAGTACTTCACGACCATTGCGAGCGAGGTGTTGACTGAAGTCGGCATTCGCGAGAAGGACAAGGGGTTGATTAAGTTCGGTATGGTGGGCTTTCCGAATGTGGGCAAGAGTTCCGTGATCAACGCGCTGCTTGGCGCTTCCACGTATTCGCACAAGACTCAGCGTGTGGCCGTTGGAGCCACCCCCGGCAAGACAAAGCACTTTCAGGTCTGTGTCATGTCGATTCTGATTGCCGCTGGTGTGCCCATTCTTGACATGCTTGTTGTTCTGTAGACTTTGATTTTGTCGGACAAGATCATGCTGTGTGACTGTCCCGGCTTGGTATTCCCGAGTTTTGTGAACTCCAAGGCGGAAATGTACTGCTGTGGTGTGCTCCCGATCTCGCAGCTTCGCGACCACGTTGGTGAGTGCTTTCTCCGAGTTGGTTTTCGTTCTGTCCGACTGGTCATGCTGATCGGTGTCGTGTGTTGTGGATAATCGGTAGCCCCATGCCAACTCGTGTGCCGCCGCATTCCGAAGCGAGTGTTCGAGCGCACATACGGCATCAAAATCCCGACACCCAAAATCTCGAAGGAGACGGACCCTGTCGATGTCTACCCATTGCTCGAGGTAAGTCGATTTGCTGTTCGTGGATGTAGTGGGATACCTTCTGATTTATTCTCTTCAACGATTTGTGCATTTGGCTAGTCCTACGCGCGGAACCGTGGATACACGACCACCGGCAAGGGTGGACCCGACACGTCGCGCGCCGCTCGCGATCTTTTGCGGGACTACGTGAACGGCAAGCTTCTTTACTGCCACCCTCCCCCGAGCGTGGCAGATAGCAGCATCTTCGACATCCACGAGCTGGCTCTTGCTCGTTTCCCGGATCTGGCCGTGACCCTCGCTGACGACGCGGACGTTGAAGACAATGAGGACGCGATCGGTGCCGATGACGTGGAGGTGGAGGATGAGGACCTGGACTTCGACACGAACACGGAGGACAAGCGAGTCGTGAGCAAGCGTCTCAAGCGACACGGTCGCAAGGGTCGAAAGGGCCGCGACAAGAACCCGTACGAAGACTCGGACATGCCGACTGGCGCCGTCGGCGTGCATATCAACTCGGGCGGCAAGAAGAAGGCGAACCCGCGCGACAAGCGGCGAGGACCGCAGCTGATGGGGTAATGGTGCGAGTCGTCAGGCGCGTTGCTGATTATGCAATGCATACCCACTTAGTAGCTTGCGCTTCCGCGATGAAGGATACGCTGAGCACCTCTCCTCGATGCCGTTTGTAGTCATCTATCACAATCTGAACAAATCAACGGCAAGCCATTGTTTTGCATTCATTTACACTCTCACCCACGCGACAGGCGGCCGATGGACAAGTGAGCGACTATGACTGCTGCTGTCCAAGCTGCGCTAGTACGACTTGCGATCAATCGTCCGACGCCGCTTTGTGCCTCTACCGCTTCACGCTCGGCTCCATGCTCGCGCTCGCACTCGCTCTCGTGTCTCGCTCTAAACAAAGGATATTTCATTTTTCGGCAGCCAGAATGGACAGGAGAGACCAACCGACCGCCCACTCGGCTCCCACGAAGTCCAAGCCTCGCAAGCAGCCGCCCTAGTTGCCCTTGTGGTCCTCGTCCATCGTGTCGGCGTTGTACGTGAAGCCCGGGAATTGCGCTTTGTTGCGCGCCGTCTCGCTCATGTTGGTCGTCACGACCGAGTCCACGGGCTTCTCCGCCGTAAACTCAATGTCGAAGTTGCTCGTGTCCATCGAGCCGAGACGGTTAGGCGGCTTGAACTCCGGCACCACCTCCTTGCGGTAGACGGCCTCCCAGTCGATGCCCTTGAAGAACGGGTGCGCCTTGATGTCCTCGGCGTCGTTGGGACCACTGCCGAGCCGGTCCGACACCTTGCGCGTCAGCAGACCCGTCAACAGGTCCTTCGCCTCCGCCGACATGAACGACGGGAAGCGCAGCGGCGCGTTCAGGATTTTGTCGTACATGCGCTGCATGTTCTGGTCGTAGAAGGGCGGCAGACCCGTCAGCATCTCGTAGATGAGCGTGCCCAGGCTCCACCAGTCGACGGCCTTGCCGTGGCCCTTGTTCTCGAGGATCTCCGGCGCGAGGTACTCGGGCGTACCGCAGAACGTCTTGGTGCCGCCGATGGCGCCGGCACCCGTCACAGCCTCCTTCGAGAGACCAAAGTCCGTGAGGCGGATGTGGCCCTCCAGGTCCAGCAGGATGTTCTCGGGCTTCAGGTCACGGTAGATGATGTCATGCCGGTGCAGCTCCTGCAGCGCCAGGATGATCTCGGCCGCGAACAGACGCGCCTTCTGCTGCGAGAAGCGGCGGTCCTTCTTGAGCCAGAAGAAAAGCTCGCCACCACCGCAGTAGTCCATGACGAGGTAGAGCTTCTCGGGCGTCTGCAAAATGACAAGACGAGCAGGTTAGTCATCTCAAAAGTTCATCTCCTCCTTGCCTTGCGACCATCAACACACACACATACCTGGAAAGCGTAGGTGAGCGTCGTCAGGTACGGGTGCTTGATCGACTGCAGGATGCTGCGCTCCGTCTTGGTGTGGAGCAGCTGGTTGCGCTTCACGAGCGCCTGCTTGCGCAGCGTCTTCATGGCGTAGATCTTGCGCGTGTCCTTCTTGCGCACCATCATGACCTTGCCGAACGAACCCTTGCCGAGCACCTTGAGCAGGTCAAAGTCCTCCACGTTCACCTTGACCTGCGGCGCCTGGCGGGACGCGCCGAGCTCCTCGATCGACACCTGCTCGATCTTGTCCAGGTCATCCTCCTCCAGGTCCGCTAAAGAATCATCACACACACGTCAGTGTCTCGCACACTCACAACATCGAATATACAACCCGAGACAAACGCACATTCCGCCTCGTCGCCCGACTGCGACGGCGTCGTCTGCTGCTGCTGCGCCGGCGGTTGCTGCTGGTACTGCTGCTGCTGCTGGGGGGCGGCCGGA
Source organism: Phytopythium cucurbitacearum (nom. inval.) (assembly GCA_023336425.1). Lineage (NCBI taxonomy): Eukaryota > Oomycota > Peronosporomycetes > Pythiales > Pythiaceae > Phytopythium > Phytopythium cucurbitacearum (nom. inval.). Next base: position 55,907 of record JAADXC010000063.1, on the reverse strand, counting down.
GGGTACGCGGCACCGCCCTGCGACTGGTAGGACGGCGCGGCCGGCGCGGACTTGCCGGCGTCGCGGCCGCCGTTGGAGTACTGGCCGAACTTGAAGCCGCGCGAGTCGCTCTTGATGGGCGGACGCATGCTGCGGGCTCCCTTGGATCCCTTGTTGCCCATGGCTGCGCTGGGGGTGTTCAGAGGCGGCTCGGCGGGAGCTGCTCGGCGTGAGGAAGACCGGCGTCGAGAGCGCGAATGAGCCTCGCGACACCACGTGGAGAACGAGTGTCGGCGAGTGAGAGCGAGTGCGGCTCGGCAAGGTGTCAGGGAATAAAACGGCGCAGGGGCGTAACAAACGGTGGTGTTCGCCGAAAATAACGATGGGGGAACCCTGGCCGGCCTCTACCGAATTGTATGCAGCTGCGTGCGGCCAAATGTAATTTACGCTCTTGGTGGGGTGTTTCAGGACGTTTGTTTCCAATCTTCCGTTCCACCCCCTCGCATTTCGGCCGGACGACACGACCAGCGCTTGGACACTTACAAAATGACAGCGGCGACCGGACGACAACGCGAGGGAGGTGGGGGAAGGGGATCGGCCGCCGAGTCGCAAATGCAGACAACCGCGACCGACCAGAGTTTGTAATTGCTCCCTATGCGTTTCGACCGTCCGACCGGTAGGTTTGTCGATGATTCAGTGTGGAGTGAGGTGTGTACAGTTCGGATTCCCAAAAAAGGTGTGGCGATAGGTTCTTGTTAAGTGCGCGCGCGCACCGCACTTATCATCCTATCGCCTAAGTGCGCAAACGCACTCCCATGTGCAATGCAGATTTGGCGCTCTCTGACAACGGCCTCGTTTGACCATGCCGAGCGTGCGTTAGCCCGAGAAGTCTCCGCACGCGGGCAGCAAGAGGTGTGATGGACTCGACACTAACGCCCCCCTCAGCTCGGTCTGCCGTGCTTAACGAGCAAACAAGCGAGGGACAACAGCGCTGGAGTCCTCCTGCGCGTCCCTCTGCGCAATCCGCAGTTGACGCAAGAAACGCTTCAGTCGCTGCTTGGAGCTGCGGTCGCTGCGCGCGCATTTCGTGCAGGGGGTCAGCAACACGGCGCGCAACTGATCCACTCGCACAGTGGCCCGCGAGATCTGCGGCGTGACGCAGCCTGCTGGCCGCCACGTCACCGCCGTCGATGGCTACAGTACCCGACCGGATTGCACCACGCATCCTCGTTAAACCGCGCGATGAGGAACCGTGCGGGTCGCTACCGCCGAGCCGCGCTCGACGCGCCAATGGCGACCCCTCCGGCAGCGGGCGTCACTGCTTTGGTGGCTTCCACGTGGGACCCGCCGGCATGCGTGCGGCCGGAAGATGCCCACCGCCGCCGGACCAGGTACCGATCGGTCTGGAGGCGCGTTCCTAATTTTTAGATTCGACAGGCAGCACGACGGCGAACCACCCGTTCGGCTCGGGTTCGAGAACCCGAAAAGCTGAAGAATCCTGTCGGCGATGGGGAAGGAGAGGGGGAAGAAAACGCTGCTGGGCCGCGACCGAGACGGGAATGAATGCGGTTGGCCGATGACACGCCGCCGCCACTGCGATTACATATTTAGAAATACGAAGATCTATCGTAAGGTTTCTAAAAGAACCCTATTCGCGTTCTCTCTTTGCCACGTCCCCGCAGTCACCTGATGTACGAGTACTGTGCGACGCGTATCAAGTATATATGCAGCCCGAAAACACTTGGCGTATCCGGAAAGATCCGGAGAAATCAACCTGATCAAGAGATAGGGTTGGGGTCGGGGTCGCGACGTGTACCCTCTGGTCTGTGGCAGCAGCTGAGCACCGAGACTCGAGAACCCGCGGGTCGCGGGGAAGACCCGTCGCTCAGTGGACCTGCTGGTTGAATCCCAGTCGGTACAACAGGAACAGCGGCGGCGCGCAGAGGCACCAGACGACGGAAGGCGCTCACTTGCTTGGCGTCTTCCCTGTTCGCCCCGCGCGCTCCTGCCCTCGACTGAGACGGCCGCGCATTCGTCTCTCTGTATTGACCACTCTGTGCACGACTCGCGCGTCCTCGCCGCTCCCGACGCGCTGTTAACGATGGCCTCGGCTCCCCACGCGTCGACGGCGACGGCGTCCCACGCGAGCGCCTCGAGCGAGCTGGACGTGGCCGAGATGGAGTTGATGGGGGCCGCCAACCGTGACATGTTCTCGTGGCTGCTGTTCAACTCGGAGAACATCTCGGCGCCGTCCGCGCTGGCTGCGGGTCACGTGGATCCGAGCCACGTGCACCACTCGCACGGACTGGACGACCCGTTCCGCATGCTCGGCCCGTCCACGGACACGAGTCTATCGCTGGCGATGCACGCGACGCCGACGCCGCTGGTGCAGACCGGGCCGCTCACCGTCTCGCTCCCCGCGGCGGCGACGCCAGTGACCCCGTCGACGGAGAGCGCTCCTCGCCGCGGGAAGAAGCGCGGGGCGGACGACGCGGCGTCGCCGACGACGACCCCGAAGCAGCCGGCCGCGCCGCATCCGAAGGCGCTGTCGGCGACGCAGGAGGGTCTGTTGCGCCACCTCGAGAGCGCGAACAACGCGCTAGTGCAGAAGCGGCAGGCGCTCGCGAGCTCTGGCGGCGCGGGCTCGATCGTTGTGCCCAAGACGGAGAAGCCCGGCTCGGGAGGCAGCAGCGGCGGCGAGAGTCCGTCGAGTGTGCAGCGCCGGCAGAAGCTCGAGCGCAACCGCGAGTCGGCGCGCGAGTGTCGACGCCGCAAGCGCGAGCACATCCTCGGCGTCGAGGAGCGCTGCCGACAGCTCGAGCGCGAGAACATGGAGCTCCGCGGCCAGCTGAAGGCCGGGAAGGAAGCGATGCGGCAGGAGGAAAAGGACAAGAACCGCGTGTGCGAGGAGCTGGAGCAGATGATCCAGGGCGGCGCGTCCGAGAAGGAACTCGCCGAGAAGATCGACAACTTTAAGGAACAATACTCGGACTACGGCCACGGCCGCCGCTCGGCGCTCAACTACCACCTGCACCAGACGGAGCGGCTGCTGCTCCCGACGCAGGTGACCAAGATGTGCATCTGGGCTCTGCGGCAGGACGACAGCTTCTGGCAGGACGAGGAGGACGAGACGAGTCTCCCCGTCATCCTGGCGAGGGAGCTCGGTCTGAGCGAGGAGCAGAAGAAGAAGATCCAGCAGCAGCGGTATGTTTCGATGCGGTGGTTGGGTTGTGTGGTGGGTGCGAGGTGAACTGATGAGGTATTGGCTGTGGTGATCCAGTGGATCCATCTCGGTCATCTGCGAGAACCTCAAGAGCGCGCTCGCGCTGCTAAACGAGCTCAAGACCGAGGTGACCAACAAGAACTCGACGCTTGACATGGAGATGGACAAGCTGCAGAACATCCTCACCCCGACGCAGCGCGCCAAAGTGAGTCTCGTCGTGGTTGATTCGCTTGTGTTGTTGCTGGCATGGTGCTCACGGTCGCTTGCGATAGTTTATCGTGTGGGTGACGAACAACCAGGCGTGCATGCACCTGCTGAACAAGCTGTGGCGAAGCGTTTTATAATCTGCGGGACGGCCGAGATCCTCAGTCAGTTTGCAAGCCACAGAGTTGGAGGAGCAGCTAGCGAGGACGAGAATCAGCAACTCACGCACACACACACACACACACAAACCCACGTCAATCATGTCAGTCCGCTGGTCAATTTCCCGCCTCGCATGGAGCGCGGCAGTTTGGCGGCGGCCTTTTCGTTTATGGATAGAGCGCGTTTTAGGTATCCTTGGTGTCACGGGCGTCGGTCGCCTCTCTCTCACTCTCTCTCTCTCACTCTCTCTCTCTTCCCCTTCTTCTAATGTTCGCCAACTATCGCTGGTGCTGCGGTTGCTGCTGGCCCAGCAGAGTGCGTCGCATGCGCTTCATGTGGTCGTTCCACTGATCCCCGCCACTCCGGTTCGTCAGGCGGTACTGCAGCTCTTCCTCGGAGATGGCCTCGGCCATGTTGACGAGCGACCCGAGCACCGTGCGGATGTAGTTGGCGCAGTCCTTGTCTGGACGCGCGCACTTGTAGTTCCACAGACCCTTGTCGACGTTGAAAGCGAACTCGAGCACAGCCGCGCGGCCCGGAGAGCGAGCCGCGAGCTTTTGCACGACAGGAATGTCTTTCGGGTCGAGCGTCACGACCGAATCGAGCTCGATGTGCGTGTTGCGCGGGCCGCCGCACGAGAGCTTGAGGTTGCCGACATCGTCGACGACCGCAAGGAAGTCGATCGTGATCATGTCGGCGTACTTCCACTTGAGGTAGTCCTTGTGCGTGTTGGCCACGTACGCCGAATTAGGACAGAAGACGATGCCGTCCGTGAAGTGCTCGCAGTGGCTGTCGCTGTAGATGCGCCCGAGGCTGTTGTCTCGCTTCGTCACGCGCTTGATCTGCCGGAACACATCCATGATCTGGCGCGCAGGCAGCCACTTCTTGCGGATGATGCGCAGGATCGCGTCGCTCGGGATGTTCAGGTCACGAATGCCCGCGGAGTACGGCGCACTACCCACAGCACACAAATGATCAGTCAAGCATGCAGAAATCGGAAACACATCGAGACCCCCATCACTCACTTGTCCGAGAGAAAGTCAACCAGGATCTTCAGCCGTTCCGTGAACGGTTTATCGACGTGCGAGTCGCTGGCGGACGGACCAGTGGCAATGATGTCGAACGCAATAAACACGTAGCGCTTGTCGCGTTGGCGGAACTGCACACATCATCACAACGTACAGGTTAATGGACCAGCAAGAGCGATCACCAGGAACGGCACAAGCACGCACGTACCACAAGCTCGCCGTCCAACACGGTGCCCTCGGGAAGCACCATGGTAAGCAGGTTCATGCCTGGAGCCGTGAACGCCGCGTTGGCACGATCCACAAGCACAGCCGTGCCGCCCGCCACAACGAGGAAATAACGGACGCCGTCCGTCTTCTCCGACACAAAGTACTCGCCGGAGATGACTCGAGGGATGTCGGCGCGAGCAAAGCCGACCGGCATGGTACCTCCAAACTTCCCACGCACGCCGAGACGCGCCTGGTAAGCGTTCTGCACCTCGGTGGCCCCAGAGAAGTCCCAGCTGCGCTTGAACGCTTGGCCCGCGTTCGGCATAAAGTACTTGGCCATCTTCCACAGGTGCGAGGCTGTGACGACGGCGGCGCGCCAGCTAGCGCCGTTCTCGTCCGGCTGACGCAGCCAGTCCTGCACGACCGTCTCCACCAGCTCCACCTCCACCTCGTACAGTTTCTTGTTGGTGTTCTCCTCGAGCACCTTGGTGAGGTCGACGCGCAGCTCCTGACCCACAGCAGAGCGACGGTCCTTGTGTCGGATGGACTCGGCGGCAGGCAGCTCGCTCATGTCCCCCTCGAGCGGGCGAGCGGGGAACTCGCACGAGACGGACACGCGGCAGTCGTACTGGCAGTGAGGCAGGAAGATGTCGATGGACCCGAGCCGCTGTTTGACCTGCACCTGCGGGCTCGAGCGCAGGTTGCTCTGCGGGTCCACATCCTCGATCACGCGCTTGGACTGCGCCAGGTTGTGCGTCACCTGCTTCTCCGTGTGCACCGTGTACGCGTCGCTCTTGAGCAGGTAGTCGACTTTCTTGGCGAACATCGGGTACTCGATCTCGGCCACGCCGGGCACGAACCGCGCTCCCTGGCCCTTCATCTGCTCCTCGGTCAGCACGATCGCGGCGTCCTGTCCATCCTGCGACGGCCGGCACCGCGCGTCCTGCAGCGTCGACGTGATGTGGCCGAAGCGCAGCTCCACCTCCACCATGGCGCCGAACCCCTTCTCGTCGATCTGCGCGCGCATGTCCTGCAGGAACTGCGCGATGGCCGCGTCCGGCGCGTCCGCCGTCTCCTCGACCGCGATCGCCTGCCCGCGACCCGCGGTCAGCGTGGCCACCTGCGCCTCCGCCCTGCGCGCCGACAGCGTCGACTCGTTCGTGCGCGACAGCGACGTGAGCATGCTGTCCAGGATGGACGCGCGCGGCCGCTTGCTCGAGCTCATGGTACAGGGAGGAACGGCCCAATTGGCGCGGCAGCAAAGCGTGGGTGCAAAAGTTGGTTGCCCGCCGACAAGAGCGCCGATGGCGGATGTTTACTGCACGCGCGAGATCTATACGGCCGATTAGACTAAGCAAATGCATATCGGACACAAACCGCTTGAGCGGTATGCGATAAAGCAAGTTCTCTCTTCCCAAATCTAAAACGAATCTTGCTGTGGTTGAAGTCGAGTGTAGCCATGGATCGGCAGACCGAACAGCGTGTTTGTGCGAGCGAGGGAGCGGACGCAGGCAGTGAGCGGACGGCAGCGCGTCTCGATGCCGCGGGTCGTCGGTTGCTGTCCGTCGGCGGCCTGAGATCGAGGGTCGCTCGGCCGGCGGATGCCTGCCGCACCGCAACTGACGGGCGGTTGAAAGCTCAAGCCGCCGATCGCCACGCGACCTTCCCTCGACAAACTGTCGAATGGCGGTTTGGACGGGAGCATCCGTCACCCCGCGAGGTCAAGCGGAAACGCACCAGTCACACGAAACCTGTCAGCGCCACGACCGCACTGGCCAACCGTCCAACAACAAAGCTATCAGCCACGCCATTCGCCTGCAGTCACAGCCATGTGGGCTGCGAGGACATTGAGGATATGAATCGTAGACCCAAAGACCGATATCCCTGTCAGTCCACCGATGATCGCGATCAACTAGCCGATGCAACAGACGCGGCATTCCCAGGTATTTGAAGCCCCGCCACCATCGAGATGGCCGATCAGGAATCTGGCCATCCATCGAACCTCGCACAGATTCGGCACTCTGCGCGCGCAGCCTTCCTGCCGCCGCCGCGGATCGAACCCACGCGCAGCGTCCACGTGGCGGCACCACGCCGTCCGCCGCCGATTGAATGCTCCGCGCGCAGAACGCCCGGCGCCTCTTTTTTTGTCGGTGCATGCGCCAGGCCACCGCCCTCCGACCAGGTTTCGCTCAATTTTCGCCCGTCGCATCCCCTGCGATCCAATGTCCCGCGCGCGAGAGTCGGCCATGCCATGGACATACAGGCGACGCTACGCTCATGGCGCGGACGAAAGGCGACGGCATTCACGCGCGGATGTGGGCATTGCCAACAAGGGCATTAGCACAGCGTGATGACGGGTCGGTGTTGTGTGGCGTCAGGGAGCAAGGTTACGCGACAACAACTCAGGCGTCCGCCCGTCCGCCTGCCCTAGCCGCGTCCCCTCCCGAAAGATTCGAAACTTCCCCGTCCCCTGCAGTTGGATCTTTGGTTCGTGTTTGGTGGACGCCAGCCGCGAGCGGACAACTCCCGCGAGACAAGTCGAGGAGTGCATGCATGGGGGGGAGGCTTCCCTGCTTAAACCGATCGTCGCTGCTTCGGGCGAGAAAGATCATCCCGATCCACTCGCGCACACCCTGTTCGCCGCTCTCTTGCCCGCTTTTATGCAGTGTTCGCCCATATTAGATATGCCAGTCCAGACGGTACATTCGGCTCTCGATCTTTGTTGATCCGCTGGGATGGGGCACTCGCGTCCCTGATAATTTGAGCCGCTTCACTTAAAATTTGTATGGTCCGGTCGCATACCAGGCTGGGGTACGCAGGCGAGCGCAGGCGGTAAGCTGCAGCTGCGCGTCGACTGTTTCGCCGCCAGCTGGGGCGGACGCGTCCGCCGATATCCGCCTCCGCCCGTCCGCCCGTCCGCCCGTCCGCCCGTCCGCTCCTTCCTCCCCCCTCTTTCCTCCCCTCCTCCCCTCCTCCACTCTGCGTGCGCCGCCCGTTGCTTTCGCCTCGCGCGTGGGCGGCAGGCACTCTTCTATTTGCAGCAGGATCCTCCCTTCGTCCGGAGTCGCCCGCCCCCCACTCGTCTCGGCAAGATGGAAGAAGAAAGCACGGCGCCGCGCCGCTCACTCTTCAATTTGGGGCGTCGTCCTCAAGCCTCTGCCGACGCGAGCGCGACCCACTCTGGTCCGCCGTCCGCCCCGAAGCAGATCTTCGCCGCCTTCCGCTCGATCGTGAGCCGCTCGGGTCCCAACTCGACTGACCCCTCCTCGTCGGAGCCGACCGGTCCCCCAATGCCTGACTTTGCACCGTACCGCGCCAAGATGGAGGCCGCCGGGCTCTCGGAGGCCGCCATCAAGGCGTTCGAGTTCTCGTACGAGGCGCTCGTGAGCGGCGAGACCGGCATGATCGCCGAGGACTCGATCTCGCCCGCAACCGGGCTGCCGTACCTCGAGGGCAAGGACGACAGCATCCGCGCGTCCATCACGGCGGACCCGGAGCTGCTCAAGGAGACGGTCGTGCTCAAGCTCAACGGCGGTCTCGGCACGAGCATGGGTCTTGACAAGGCCAAGTCGCTGCTCACGGTCAAGGGCGATGACACCTTCTTGGACATTATGGCCAAGCAGGTGACGGAGCTGCGCGCCACGCACCAGTCGAACGTGCGCTTCGTGCTCATGAACTCGTTCAGCACGTCGCAGGACACGCTCGAGTACCTGCAGAAGTACCCGGAGCTGGTCGAGGACGAGAACCTCGAGCTGCTGCAGAACAAGGTGCCGAAGGTGGACGCCACGACGCTGGCGCCTGCCACGCTCGCGTCGAACCCGTCGAAGGAGTGGTGCCCGCCTGGCCACGGTGACCTGTACCCGTCGCTGGCTGGCTCGGGCAAGCTCGACAAGCTTCTGGCTGCCGGCATCAAGTACATGTTCGTGTCGAACTCGGACAACCTTGGTGCCACGCTGGACCTGGACCTGCTCACGTACTTTGCTCAGTCGGACAAGCCGTTCCTGATGGAGTGCTGCGAGCGCACGGAGAACGACAAGAAGGGCGGTCACCTGGCTGAGCGCCTGGCGGACAACCGCCTGATCCTGCGCGAGTCGGCGCAGTGCGCGGACGAGGACGAGAAGCACTTCCAGGACATCTCCAAGCACCGCTACTTCAACACGAACAACCTGTGGATCCGCCTCGACAAGCTGAGCGAGGAGCTCACGAAGCAGGGCGGCGTGATCCGCCTGCCGATGATCAAGAACGCCAAGACGGTGGACCCGAAGGACGGCAGTTCGACGCCGGTGTTCCAGCTGGAGACGGCCATGGGTGCCGCCATCGAGTGCTTCGACGGCGCCGGCGCTGTGTGCGTGCCGCGCACGCGTTTCGCTCCGGTGAAGAAGAGCGACGACCTGTTGCTGCTCCGCTCGGACGCGTACGTGATCACGGAGGACTACCGCCCGGTGCTCGCTCCTGAGCGCCACAACGTGGCTCCGATCGTGGCGCTTGACTCGAAGAAGTACAAGCTCGTGCAGCAGCTGGAGGCGTCGCTTCGCGGCAACGTGCCGTCGCTTATCAAGTGCGACCGCCTGAAGATCACGGGTGACGTGGGCTTTGCGTCTGGCGTGGTGCTGGAGGGCGACGTCGAGATCGTGAACAAGTCGAAGGAGCAGAAGACGCTGCTCCCGGGCATCTACCGCGACACGACGGTGGACCTGACGGCCCACAAGGGTCTTGGTCCGCTCAAGGTGGAGGTTGTCAAGACGACGGCGTTCGACGACCAGAAGCCGGGCACCTCGGGTCTGCGCAAGAAGACGCGCCGCTTCATGGAGAAGCACTACCTGAACAACTTTGTGCAGGCGGTGTTCGAGTCGCTCCCGCAGAAGGACTACCAGGGCGGTACCCTCGTCATCTCTGGCGATGGTCGTTACTACAACAAGGAGGCGATCCAGGTGATCATCAAGATGGCTGTGGCTGCTGGCGTGGACCGCATCTGGATCGGCCAGGAGGGTCTGCTGAGCACGCCCGCCATCTCGGCTGTCATCCGCGAGCGCGAGGGCGGCGGTGTCGCGTTCGGCGGCTTCATTCTGAGCGCGAGCCACAACCCTGGTGGCATTGACGAGGACTTTGGCATCAAGTACAACTGCGAGAACGGCGGTCCCGCTCCGGAGAAGGTGACGAACGAGATTTACAACATCTCCAAGTCGCTCTCGACGTACAACATCGCGTCGGACTTCCCCACGATCGACATCACGAAGAACGGCAAGCTGACGGTGCACGCGGACGACAACTCGCGCACGGTTGTGATTGAAGTGTTCGACTCGACGGAGGACCACGTTGCGCTCTTCAAGAAGCTGTTCGACTTCTCGGCCATCAAGACGCTGCTGGACCGCGAGGACTTCACGTTCGCGTTCGACGCCATGTCGGGTGTGAACGGCCCGTACGCGCGCCGCATCTTCGTTGAGGAGTTTGGTGCTCCCGAGTCGAGCCTGATGCACTCGGTGCCTCTGGAGGACTTTGGCGGCGGCCACGCCGACCCGAACCTGACGTACGCCAAGGCTCTGATCAAGGTGATGGGCGTGGACAACAAGGGTCTCCCCGTGCACGGCCAGAAGACGGAGCCTCCGCAGTTCGGCGCTGCCTGGGATGGCGACGCTGACCGCAACATGATCCTCGGCTCGCGCTTCTTCGTGACGCCGTCGGACTCGCTTGCGATCATCGCTGCGAACGCCAACGTGATCCCGTTCTTCCAGAAGAAGGGTCTGCGCGGCGTGGCGCGGTCGATGCCGACGAGCGGCGCTGTGGACCTCGTGGCTAAGAAGCTCGGCGTGTCGCTGTTCGAGGTGCCGACTGGCTGGAAGTTCTTCGGTAACCTGATGGACTCGAAGGAGCTGTACGGCGGGGAGGACTACACGCCGTTCATCTGCGGCGAGGAGTCGTTCGGCACGGGCTCGAACCACATTCGCGAGAAGGACGGCATGTGGGCGGTGCTGAGCTGGCTGTCGATCCTGGCGTCTCGCCAGACGGCGGGCGAGAAGCTCGTGACGGTGGAGGACATTGTGCGCGAGCACTGGGCGACGTACGGCCGCAACTACTACTGCCGGTACGACTACGAGAACGTGGACAAGGCGTCGGCCGAGAAGATGATGGAGCACATGATCGAGAACTTTGCTTCGACCGAGGGCAAGGAGCTGCACGGGTTCACGGTCAGCAAGGCGGACGAGTTCACTTACACGGACCCGGTGGACGGCAGCGTGTCGAAGCACCAGGGCGTGCGCATCCTGTTCGCGGACGGCTCGCGCGTGATCTTCCGGCTGTCGGGCACGGGCGTCGCCGGCGCCACGATCCGCATGTACATTGAGAAGTACGAGCAGCCTTCGGGCAACCTTGGTCTGGACGCGGCCACGGCGCTCAAGGACCTGATCCAGGTCGGTCTCGAGGTCTCGCAGCTGCAGAAGTTCACGGGCCGCAAGTCGCCGACGGTCATCACCTAAGTGGCTGGACCGCGAGTCAGTCACTGGTCGGTGACGGAACGGGACGGCACCCAGTGGTGTCGCTGTTTGCACTTGTCTGTAGTCGTTAGCATGCGAGAAAGATGAAAACCCCACAGAAACACGAGCACAACACGGCTTGCACGTAGGTAAAAAGCGCCTTGGCGTCACGATTCATGAAACACGTAGCCACTGGAGCAGTGAATTGGTGATGATGGCCCTCTCTGGACGGCCAGCGCGGCCGCGCGTCTAGTCGTACGGCACATACTCGAGCTCGCCGCAGTTGCTGAACTGCGTGGCTTCGGAGCTCACAAACTCGGCGAGTGGATCGATGCCCGAGAACTTCTTCCACTGCTCGAACGTGCGCTTGGTGCCGAGCGTGTACTTGTCGAGGTCCGTGTGGTCGAAGTCGTCCTTGGAGACGGGGAGTCCGAGGTTGTAGCGGATGCGGCGCTTGGACGACTGCATGATGTACCAGCGCGAGCCCCAGTCGCGCTCCCAGACGACGTTGCGCTTCTCGTACCAGTGGTAGACGACGTCCTCGGAGGGGACGTAGAAGTCGTAGCCGCTCGTCCAGAGTCGCGCGGCGCGCGAGTACTCCTCGCCGTGGAAGAGGTAGGGCGTGTGCGGGTCGTTGCGCACCTCCAAGGCAGGCACGCAGCTCCCGAAATTGAACCCGCCAGCGAGCTGCGACATGAGCCGCGGCTTCGGCGTGTCCTTCCTGTCGATCCACATGGGAGCCGCGTACTGCACCATTGAGTCGGCGTCGTTCGTCTCGATGCGCGACATGCACATGAGCTGCACCTTGTCGTCCACGTCGTGTTGGGTCAGGTGCTCGGTCGACTTGGGGTAGACGGTCACGATCGCCTTGGGGTTCTCCACCGAGTCCCACTGCGCGATGATCTTCTCGTCCCATTTGGGGATGAAGATCAGGTGCGAGTCGATCGTCATGCAAAAATCCTCGTCAGTGATGGCCTCCTCGGTCGCGTACCGCGCCGCCGTTGGCCCCTGCGCAGCATCAGATCGAGTGATTAGCCCATTATGTCCGGACAGCCTCCTGATATCTTCCGACGCCATCGTACCGTGGCGTTGAGCGCGTCGATCTGGGACGAGACGATCTGATTCCGGCGGCACTCGGCCTCGCCCACGAGCTCGCAGAACACGTCGACGCACTGGCGCTCGCCCTCGGCTAGGTAGATCTGGTCGTAGATGCTCACCTTGAGCAGCTCGGGGGACGCCGCGTTGTCGAAGATGGAGCGCAGCGTCTCCGAACACCTGCAGATTCGAGGATTAGCCCCACCAACGCCTTCCCCATACAGCACTACTACATATCCTGACGCCCCACCTCTTCGAGTCGCGGTAGTTGGCGACGAGCACTATGGTGCGGCGGCCGTTGACGATCGTCGACGACAGCGGCGCGACCGTGGTGGCGACCACCGCCGGCCGCGCAAGCTGCTCCTGGTCGCTGCGCAGGCGAGCACCGACCGGCTGCTGCAGCGAGGCCGCATCGGCCGCATCACCCGCCGCGAACTGCTGCAGGTACAGGAACTCGTAGAGTACGACGACGAGGCAGAGGCACGGGAAGAGCATGAGCGCCACGAAGCGCGCGTCCCACGCGCCAGAGCGACGCTCGCGGTCGCGCGCGCTCACGCGACCGAACGGCGGCGGGCTGCTCATGGAGGGAAGGCGGACGGACAGGAAGGAGGAAGGGAGTCGACTAGCGAGCAAACGCGGCGCCTTGAAAGGGGTAGCGAGGACTCAGTGCGTTCGCCGTTCGGCCGATCGCCACTTGGCCTGATGTCTCGCTTCCACGTCCTCGGAAAGAGACAGGCTGAGACGAGAATTAGTGTGGCATATCAGAAAATATGATGTGGTACATATTTTGTATAATGTGGGCCACGCATCTCCAAAACGCTTCAACCGGATCTACCAGCGCCAAAGCACCCGCTTTCCAGACATATTACACGCCTCAGCTGTCCTCTGCGCATATCTCCTCCTGCCGCTCTTGCTGTTGCTGCTCTTGACGCCGCTGGGCCAGGCGGAAGGACGCTATCTGCGGCTTGGATAAGCGGCGGAAGAGCCGGAACTCGATCGGCAGGTTCGCATCAGCACCGGCGGAGCCGCGGTCGGCGAAGAAGATGCGGCGCACGCGGCAGCTCGAATGCAGCTGCACGCTGACTGCGTGTACAAACTGCGCGTTGTACGCGGCGGCCGTGAGTGCCGCGAGGTCGAGCTGCACGCGGTTCCATCCCGGATCGAGGTGTAATGGCAGTGTCGTGATCACCTCGTGGACGACCGCATTCTTCTGGAACGTGGACGCTCGGAACCGCCGTCGCTGGCCGCGAGCATCATCCACCTGCACCTCGAGCGACACATGTCGACCGAGGTTCTTGAGCTGGAAGACCACAATGGGCAAACGCAGGTGCAGCGACTTGGAGTCCGGGCCATCCGTCGCCTCCGGGGGGAAACGCAGCCACGTGTTGCACAGATTGTCGCCGTCGAGCTCGACCACGGACGACTGAATGTCTTCGTCCAGCACGCGGCGCACGGCACCTGGCCGCTCCTCGCGCTTCTCGCACAGCTGCAGCGGCCGCGGACTGCAGTTGCGGCAGCAGTAGCGGCGAGGCAGCCATACGGTCAATCATACATATGGCAATCGCTTCCAGTGGCGGAGGGCACGCACCCGACGCTGTAGAGCAGCGAGACTAGCCCCGACTGGAACGCCTGAGCGAACATTGAGCGTGAAGCCTTGACTGTGAAAATGGACAGTCCAGTAGGTTCGCGCGAACTTTATGGAGTAAGTGTAGCCATCTCAAATCAAGTTGAAGCCATCTGAGTCACTCGGGACTTGCACACTGAGCTGGTGTCGCCTCGTGCTCCAGGATGCATACACCAGCGTATCACAATGACCCTCGTTATCCATGGTCGAGTTAGCTTAATCCTTCTCGCCTGTCGGTTTTGCAGTCTCTGGAACTCATCGAAGTGGCTACAACAGTGGGTGAGGGTATGTGGCCATCGCCTTGACAGCGCAATCCTTGACGTGCAGGCTCCACCCTGACAATAGCAAACGAACAAAATCCCTGTGTAGGATGGCTGCTCGGTAGCATCGGCGGTTCTTGGCGGCCATTTGCAAGCATGGAAGGCGCTGATGAAAACGAGTAATGACAAATATGTATACTTCCGGTTACATTCTTGTGCATTCATACAACAAGCCTGACAAAGCCGAATAACATAATCAAAAGTATACGGTAACATGAGTGACATGGTGACCGTGCGTGCACGTGATTGGGCAACACGAATCGGTGATATACGTTTCGACTGTATATCGACATCAGTCAAGGCGTCAAAGTTAGTTGGCACATTCCCATTCTCCTGAGACGCTCGTCATGACTCCGACCGCCGCGCCGACCGACGCCCACGACCGCCGCCTGCTCGCGAGCGTCCGCGTCGTGTGGCGCGCGCTGGAGCCGGCGCTCGGCGCGCTGCCGCACGTGGCGGTGCAGCTCGACGCGTTGCTGGACTGGTCGGGGAAATGGAACATGCCACAGGCTGTCGACTACGGCTACTTCCACCTGCTGCAGCGCCTGGCGCCGACAACGCGCCGCGTGCGACCCACTAACACCAAGAGCTGCCTGATCGCGGCGGCGCAGCAGGGTAACGTTCGCGTATTGCAGTGGCTGTTGGCGTTCGACCCGACGTTCACGGCGCTTGGCGAAGTGCTGGATCGCGCTGCTCAGGCTGGACAGCTTCACGTGGTGCAGTGGCTGCACGACCACTGCTACGAGAAGACGCTGGGCAGCAAGCGCGCGATGGATTTCGCCGCCGGCAACGGACACCTAGAGGTGGTCAAGTGGCTGCACGAGCACCGCCCGCTGGGCCAGTGCTCGCCGCTGGCGATGAACGAGGCGGCGGGACGAGGACATTTGGAGGTCGTCCAGTGGCTCGCGGCGAATCGCAGCGAAGGCTGCACCACGTACGCCATGAACTTTGCCATCTGGTACGGCAACTACGACATGGTGTACTGGCTGCACGCCAATCGGGACGAAGGCTGCTCGTCGCACGCAATGGACTTCGCCGCCATGCGCGGCAGCCTCGAGCTCGTGCAGTGGCTGCACGCCAATCGGACAGAGGGCTGCACGCCGCTCGCCATGGACAGAGCGGCGGAGCACGGCCACCTCGCGATCGTCCAGTGGCTGCACGCGAACCGAACGGAGGGTTGCACGACGGATGCCATGAACTGTGCGGCTCGCGAAGGTCACCTGGAGATCGTGCAGTTCCTGCACGAAAACCGGAGCGAAGGATGCACCACCAGCGCCATGGACTGGGCGGCGCGAGGCGGCCACTTGGACATTGTCGAGTTCCTGCACAAGCGCCGGACCGAGGGCTGCACGATCCTGGCCATGGACTACGCGGCATCGCAGGGTCACCTGGACGTCGTCAAGTTCTTGCACACGCATCGACGCGAGGGCTGCACCATGTGGGCCATCAACCTGGCTGCGTCCGGTGGCCACCTCGCTGTCATCCAGTTCCTGCACTCTCAGCGGTCGGAGGGATGCACCGTGAGTGCGATGGACCGCGCGGCGGCCGGCGGCTTCCTCGACGTTGTCCGCTTCTTGCATGAGCACCGAGATGAGGGCTGCACCGTCGCCGCAATGAACGACTCGGCGTGCTTTGGCCATCTCGATGTCGTGCAGTTCCTGCATACCAATCGGCAGGAAGGATGCACCACAGATGCGATGGACGAAGCCTCGCGCTGCGGACACCTCGACGTTGTTGCGTGGCTGCAGACGCATCGCAGTGAAGGCTGCACGACCAAAGCGATGGACAACGCGGCCTGGTTCGGACATTTGGATATTCTCAAATATCTGTACGATCACCGCAGCGAAGGCTGCACGAGTCGTGCGATCCGCGATGCTGTTGTCGCCGGACACAACGATGTCGTGGAGTGGCTCGAGCACAACATGCCACAGTGTCGGTGTGAACCATAGCTGTGTTTGACCACCCAACTACATTTCTGTAAATCATCACACATTTCCATTCAACGTAACCGCTTGAGCCGCGTTGGTCGCGTGCTGACTCCGCCAGGGGTGATGGTCGTCGACAGAGTGACCGGTGGCTCCACCTTGTCATCGGTCTTGGTCGCAGCAGCTACTGGTGGTTGCTTCGGCGTCACGCCAACCGCTGGAATGTGGTTCTTTCCCCGAGCGGATTGATGGGGTGTAGTGTTCGTGCCGACACGCCTTGCTTTCGCTGGCCGAGAAACATTATCTATCAAGTTCGGAAGCCGTTCAGGGGGGAGGAACGCGAGCGTGACAGCTCTGCAGTTAGTCCAGCCGCCACAAGTGTTAGTCACATCACAATACCAAAACGAAAATGCGACCACCAGCACACTTACTCGAGATCGTCCTTCAGCAGTGACGACTCGAGCACCTGGAGTTGTCCGCCCGTGCGATGCTTGATCGCGAGCTCCACCAACCGACCAATACTGCAAGGAAACCGAATGATCGTCAGCACAGTGAAGCTGAGAATGCCACGAGAGATTGAACATGCGAACGTACTTGTGGTAAGCCACAAAGTTCAAGAACTCGAGGGACGCGCGCGAACATTTGCCGATCCCGATCCAGTCCCGGAACTGTTGCGCCTTGTTGCTCATGAAGTTCATCTTGCGTCCCCTCGCAAACAGGTCGTAGATCGACCAGTCCATCGCTTTCGTCCGCTCGTCGGCAAAGCGAATGCGTTCCTGGAACCGAGTCGTGCGATCAGTGAGCTACTGAGCGAGATCAACTCACATACACCACGATGCACACAGACGTACCATAAAGGTCTCGTTGAAAATGGCCTCAGTCTCCGAGACGGCAAACAGATCGAGCTCCTCTGCGAGCTCCTCCTCCTCGACATCTTCCAGTTCGTTTTGTTCGTGCTTGGTCTCGCCACGAAACTCTCGCCACCGGCCGTAGTACACCGCTTCATCGCCAAAGATCTCGACTAGAGTCTGCAGCACAAACGACAGCGCCACCATACAATCAGTCACGTCAATGCATCATAGCCATCGAGACATGTTCCTACCCGAAGAGTTGAGCCGGCTTCCAGCTCCTCCGCATCCATTGTCTTCAGCCCCCGCCGAATGTACTCGCCCACTACTCGCAACAACAACAGCGCCAACGATGATCAGCACTCGGACAGATATCCATATCTGGCAGTTGACACTTACCAAGCGAGTGCACCTCCTCCGCCGCCGTGACACACGACCGGTCGGCATCGCCGAACGTGCTCATCATGGCGCTGATGGTGTTCAGCAGCGCACCCCTCTTCCCCGTCACTTCCTTGTGCGTGGTCCCGCAGACGCACTCGCGCTCGTAGAACTCGGCCTCGGCCAGCTTCCACCTCGCCTTGGCGCGCTTCTGTGCTTCCAGCGCGCTCTCGGCGTACTCGGCGACCTGCGTCGGCGCGATGTACGCGCTGTTCGGGTGGATGCCACCTGCCTCGTTGGCGGGCGACGATCGCAGCGTGCGTCGCTGCAGCATTTGTAGATACGGGTCGCTCTTGGCCGGCTTGACGCCTCCGTCTTGAGGATCGACCGATGGAGCTGGTGCTTCCGTAGGTTGGTCGGCGGACGGCGGCGCGTCCTGCTTGCGCTGCCGCTTGTCGCGGATGTAATCCAGCATGCGCTTCTTCTGCTCGACTGGCAGCGTGCGCCACGCATTGGTCTGGCCAGCGGTAACAGTGAACTGGTTAGCTCTGGAGAGCACAAGCCACAGGCGGTCATTGCTCGAGTCGTGCCTCCTTGTACGGGTACTTGTGCTGGATGGCGTGGAACAGGCGGTGCACTTGCTCCAGCAGCGGCAGCCGCGCCAGGTCCTTCAGACCATACTCGCTCTCCTCGTCGCTGGCGACTGCGGTGTCGCCCTGATCGCGAGCTTCCTGCTCCGCCATTTGGCTGACTGTGATGGTGGTGGTTGCTCTGTTGGCGAGACTGTTCATCGTTTGTCCCGGAATATATAGTGTGTTAACGGATGCAATGCTACCAAAACAGTTTAATCCGGGCCATAATTGCGAATTGAGCATTGTGGGCCGAAAAGAAGAGCGAGACTGGAAATCTGCACAATGGCCGACGTGGAAGCGCCGCGCAAGCCTCGCGCCGACAGCGCGGCGGAGCTCGTGACGGGGAGCATCAGCCTACCGTCGGCGGAGCAGAACACGCTGGATGAGCCCGTGTCCGCCACGATCGTGAGTCTCGCTTCGTCCCAAACAATTGATCCGCGTGGGTCGCTGACTATCTTTTTGTCGAAATGATCGCTTCGAACGGCCCAGATGCGCGACGTACGCCTCGTGGGCGGCAAGCTCAAGGTGGTGCTCATGCCGCGCAACACGTCCGACGAGACGCTCAAGGCTCTGCGCGACTGTGCGTGCCGTGCTGGTTGAGGGATCTGTGCATGAATGTCCACTAACTCGCAGCGTTGTGGCATTGATAGGGGACCTGTGGGGTCCGCTCATGCTGTGTCTGTCGCTGTCCATGTACGTCACTTGCTGCAGCGTTGCTTAGCTCGCTACGAAGATGTATGACTTAATGATCGGAACCGTGGAACAGCATGCTGAGCATGGCAGCGCCGGCGCAGCAATCGGCCATGGTGTTCACTGGCGTCTTCGTGGTCATCTGGGCCGGCGCGGCGGTCGTGACTATCAACGCGCAGCTCCTGGGAAGCTCCATGTACGTTGCATCGGACGTGTATCGGTCGCCGGTTCGCTCTGTGTGGTGTGATGACGTGGCATGGTGCTGTCGACAACAGCTCGTTCTTCCAGAGCGTGTGCGTGCTCGGCTACTGCGTCTTCCCGCTCAACATCTCGACGCTGCTCTGTCTGGCACTCAGCGTCGTGTCGTCCCACGTGCTGCTGCGCTTTGTGATTGTCGCCGTCGGCTTCCTTTGGTCCACGCGAGGTGCTGCAAGTGTCAGTTGTTCCATTTTGAGATGTCGAGGCTAATTTGTGTTGTGCCCACAGCATCCGTGGTGTTCATGTCGAAGCTCGTGCCGCCCAAGCGCAAGGCGCTCACCGTGTACCCCGTGCTGCTCTTCTACCTCTTCATTAGCTGGATGGTGCTGATCCAGTAGGGCCGACAGCGACTGCTGATCCGCACCTCGGCAGCGTTCTGCATGTGTGTGGCTCGTAAATATACAGTTGAAGAACGTTCTTGTGTGTTTGTGCTCTGCAACCATGTGATCACGGTACTCGTTCTTTTGTCCAATTGAATATCTCTCTCAGACTTTCAAAAAGCCGAGCCAAACCAGGAAAAATGGCGCGCGGCGAGTCCCAAGCCGAAGGAGCCGGCGCCTTGGGCCGCGAGCTCGCGCAGGCGCTGCGCGCGCTGGAGCTGGGCGACGTCCCGTCCAGCGCTGCCACCTCGCTCTTCAGCACGGGAGGCACCGCCGTCGTGGTCGCGGAGGAGGACGGCGGCGCCGGCAACGCCTTCGCCAAGAACGCGACGCTCGGACGCCTGCGCAGACTGGACCGCGTCTTCGGCAAGCTGCTGCGCTCTAACCATGGTGGATCGCCAGCCACGAGCGGGAATGACGATGATAGAACGCGCGGACAGGCCGATCGGGTGTGGAAACTGCTGGCGTCGGACGAATTCAGCGCAGAGGTCATCGGCGAAGACCAGAATGTCGCGGTGTACCGCTCGTTGTTCACGCTGTTGCACGCGACCATCAACATCCGGGACGAGTTCAATAACCTGGAGGCGAAAAAGAAGCCCGAGGTACTTGCCAAGGCGCTTGTCGGCGCCAAAATCTACCTGACGTGGTTGCAGCTACCTGGAGGATCAGCGTACGGTCTGTTCATGCCGTACGTGTTCCGACAGGTGCTCGATCTGCTGAGAAAATGGGTGGATTTGGCGGCACAGCATTCTGGTGGCGCTAGTGTGGACGAGACTGGAAGCAACGGTGGTGGGAGGAAGAGGAGAGGAGCTGCACAGCGATCGCGAGACAACAAGGGTCGGCGTCGTGGTGGTGAGGCCGATGGTGGAAGCAGCGCCTCCGATTCCGAGGGTGCGAATCATCGACATGCCACTCAATTTGGCTTGGATCTTCTCGATATTCTTGCCAGCTTCTTGCGCACTGCATCGCTGGCGTCGAGCAGGGAGTCGATTATGCCAACGATTGAGACTCAAGTGTACCTCCAAACGTCAGCGACTCCAGTCAGCGACGCAACAGCTTCTGCAATGCTTGAGAAAACACAAGAGGTCCTCACGGCTTTGGTGGGTGGGTCTCATGGAGACACAATGGAGATCGCGCGCGCAGTGCTGCACTGTTACGTCCCTGGACTGGCCTTCCAGGATGTATCTGCGAAGGAGAACCGCTCTGGACTTCGGTTCCACAAGTTCGCGATTGAAATCGTCAATCGATTAGAGCACCACGTTCGCTCAAAGCTGCAGAACGAGGTTGACGAGGATGAGAGAGATAATCGCCTGTCCGTTCTGCGCCTTGCCCTGGTGCAGAACGTGTGCATGCAAGCTCCTGACCGCTCGGAAGAAAGGCAGCGAGTTCTCACATACGCTTTGTCAGCAGCGATAGGTAAAGGAGAGGGCGAGCAGATCGAGACATTCGTGTTGCGAGCGCAAGAACGTGTTCGCTTCTGCCGCTTCTTGGCCAGCTATACTCGCACGACCAAGGCGAAGAACAGACAATTCGGTGTTGAACTGGTTACCCGCTTGATTGGAGAGCACGAGTTCTGGAATGTGGCGGATGAGTCGATACCGAGAGCGCTAGTTGTGTATGCTGGCGTCGGCCCACTCTTGGACGTTTTGATCGATCGCTCTCGAGACAAGATGTCGTCGGTTCGTGCCAAAGCCATTGCTGGTCTATCAGCCGCTCTTGCTCAAGGTTTGACAGCAGCTTCTCGGACGGCACCGTCGGACGCAGAACGCGACGCCGAAGATACTACCGGCGAAGCGTATTCTGAGGCGATCGCTTCGTCGCTTCAAGCGCTTTTGTACGAACCATCAATCGACGAGAACGGGAACTCCATTTTCGAGGAAACTGCGTTGCTGCAGCGACTGACTGAACTCTTTCGAGAAGGTTTGACCGATGACAAGACTTTTGTTCGACGTGCCGCGATTCAAGCACTCGAGGCATCGTGCGTCGCCTCGCCTGGCGGTACGACGGTTCACCCGTCGAAGCGGCAAGACCTGTTCGACATTCACGGACGCTGCACTGACTCGTCGGTGATTGTGCGCGTGCAAGCTGTCAAGTCTCTCTCGGCGATCCTTCTTCGATTCCCACGTGATGATGATGCACAGAAGCTGTGGAACATTGGCGTATTGCCGCTGTGTGTGGACGCTGAATTGACTGTGCAGACATGTGCAGTGGAGTGGTCGAACAGGGTACTCTTTGAACGATTGGTGCAGTGGTATGACATGCGAAGGAACGACGAGCGAAGAAGCGAGCTGGAATCTGTTTGGAGCCTGGTCTCGCATCTGGACGGAGTGATGGCGAAGTGCGCTCAGAAGGCTTTGCACATTATCGTGAAAGAAGGCAAGGTCGATATCAAGAAGCTCATTCGGACTTGCACGCATGCCATTCGACATTGCGTTCGTGGGTACACTCCGGACGAGGACGAAGACGCCGACGATCCTCGTGTCCGCGAACTTTCTCGCTTCTGGGGCTTTAGTTGGATCGTGTTGGAGGAGCTGGCACACTCTGGAAAGTTGATCGAAGCAGCATCCCAGGGAGAACAGCACAATCTTGGTATCGTGGTTGAGTGCTGGAACAAACTCCAAGACCAAGAGCTGCCGGTTGCGTTCAACGAGGGATCGAAGCGCATTTTGCGTGTAATTGCTGCCATCTCGCCAGTGATTGATGCCCAGGACGCCAAGGAGATCGCAGACAGCATTTTGGTGTCGCTGAACTCGTTCGCGATCCCGATGAACGTGATATCTGATGCGGTTCTGGCTCTCAACAGCATTTGCAAGTCGAAAGCGCCGACACTGAAGGCAGGACGCGAGATCAGCTTTGCGTGGGGGAAGCGACTGCTCGACATCTGCGAAGAGAACATGAGGCGATGCATCGAGGGATCTCCGGAGATCGTTCAAGATCAGACGGATCTGTTGCAGAAACAGTTGATATCGATCGGTGACGTTGCGTTGCTCGAATTCGACAAGGACAACGACAAGAACAACGACTCGGAGATCGCGCTGTTGCCAGTTAGTTCGGCCATCAAATCCCTCGTTCAGATTTTTCTGCCGCCAAAGATTGTTCCCGCACCTCGTCATGAAGGCACACCGGCCCGCGACAAAGACGATGAAGAAGTCATCATTCCATCTGTCCCAGTTGTCGTGGAAGTTCCGACGCCCGTTCGAGTGTGCGCGTTCGTGACACTCGGCAAGCTGTGTCTCCGCGACCAGAAGCTCGCCAAGAGCTGCATCACGATGTTGATTCGCGAGCTCCGGACATGTCCAGTGCATGATATCCGCGCGAACATCTTGTTGATCCTCGGCGATCTATGTCTCCGATACACTTCGTTGGTGGACGCGTATGTGCCGACTATCGCGCTGTCTCTTCTGGACAAGAGCGCGCTACTGCGTCGCAGTGCGCTCCTTTTGTTCTCGCAACTGATCTTGCAAGACTACATCAAGTGGCGCGAGTCATTGCTGCGGTTCTTCTTGCGCGCGGCCGTGGACAAGCACGAAGACCTTTCCAACCTTGCGCGCCACATTTTGTGTGGGCCGCTGTTGCGAAAGACTCCTCACCTATTCACGAGCAAGTTTGTCGAGATGATCTTCGTTTTGAACGGCAACAAGGGAAAGCTGATCTTCTCGGAGCCGTTCGAGAAGGAGGGCGTGCACGAGTTGGCGCTGCCTGGCAACAGTCGGTTCCAGCAGCGCGCACAGCTGTACCAGTTCCTGCTGCAGCACATGTCGGACGAACAAAAGCTGCAGGTTTCTATGAAGCTGTGCAGCGAGATCTTGGAGGAGGTGACCGACAACAAGCTGTTGTTGTGCAACAACCCGTCTCAGATCACCGACACCGGCACCGAAGCAGTGCTGAAAGACACCTTTGCGATTCTTTGCTCTCCAGACATCAAGCTGTCAGCAGCAAAAGACGAGGACGACGACTTGGAGGGGGAGGACGGAGGCGCCGCCGCTGCAGGCGGGGGGAGTACCGCCAGTGCAGCAGCTCAGCTGGCGGCAGCGAAGGGGAAGTTGCTGTCGAAGATGTCGAAGAAGAACTTTTTGGAGAATGTGGTTCCCATTCTGATCGGTCTCAAGCATAAGCTCGAGTCCAAGCACAGTCCGTTGATGCGGTACCTGCTCCACTACACCCGCGAGCTATTCAAGCTGTATCGACAAGAAGTGAAGGCCATCTTTATGGACACAGATCCGCAAATCTTGATCGAGCTCGAGTACGACCTTCGTCAGTATGAGCTGCAGCAGAAGCAGCAGCAAGAGCAGGAGGCGAGAAGGGGCGCTCCTGTCGAACCCGACAGCACACCGACGAAACCTCCTAGTCCGACTCGACGCCACCGATCGAAAGAGCCTGTTGCGTCGCCGCTTCAAAGTCCAGGAGCGGCTCAAACACCCATCCGCACGCGCGAGGATGCGGCCGGCGCGAAAAGCAAGGGTGCTCGACAACGACGACGACAAAGCCTGCAACCAACTCCCACTCCAAACGTCGGCGTTCGCAAGCGCGAGGTGTCGAGCGACGAGGCTCGTCGGCGAGGCATGGATGGCGGGTCTGTGCTGCTGTTTTCACCCAGTCAGAATGGTGTGACTGGCGGCAGTGGTGGCCGTTGGAACGTGACAGCGAGTTCTCCGGCGGTCGACCGATCACAGCGCGGCATCGGGAAGTTCACACAAGGAGACTTGGAAGAGACGATGCGGAAAGATCTGGCCAGCGCGTTCGAGTCGGCTTCCGAGTCCAGCTCGTCCTCGGACAGGGATGACCGTAATACATCTCGGCATGTCAATGCAAGCAGACGCAAGGGGAAAGCGAATGCGACCGCACGTAGAGACACGCATGAGGTCGTCGCAGAAGCTGAGGTTGAGGAGAGTGACTGGGCACCGACGCCGGCAAAGAAGAAGGCCAAGAAGCCTAAGAAGGCGGCGGCAAAGCCTCCGAAGGCCAAGGCGCGCGCCAAGAGTGCTGACAAAGAAGGAGGGGACAAAGCGCAACGCTCCAAGCGCAAACGCAACTAAACTACCGTCATGCGTTCGTGCGAAAGTAGTAGAGTTGGCTATTCATTTTGTGTCGAACGCCTTGGCTATGTCAACGACGCGACCGCATCGACTCTTGATTATCTGATGACGCCGTTCGCGACAGGAGCCGTGCAGGGACCAGCCGAGGTCAGGAACACGTGCTCCTTCCACTTGGCGACGCCCTCAGCGTCCGTCTTCATGTCCTCGCCGATGTTGACGAGCACCTTCTTCTTCTCGACCTGAGCCGGCGTGATGGGCTCCCCCTCGAGTCCCTCGAACACGACGCGCTCGCCGATCTTGGCGTCGGCGGGAGGCACCACGAACGCCACCTTCTCCTTGCCATCGGCGAGCGGTACGGCCGCGCACATGACCATCCCGTGGCTCTTGAACCCCACGAGGTTGCGCGGCTTGAGGTTGCACATCACGAGCAGTCGGTGGCCCTGCATCTCCTCGAGCGAGTAGTGGTGCACGAGTCCGCTGGCGATCTGGCGCGGCTCGTCCTCACCCTAATCAGAATGTTAGTAAGGCTACCCTGTCGTGCCATGCATAGAGATAGCGGCTGCAAGCATACCACGTCAATCTCTTCGCAGTAGAGCCTGAGTAATTCACAGTCCAACAGCACTTGATGCGTTAGCACAGCACCGATCGCAGCAAGTGACCACTGAACGTCACGCACTTGTCGGCCGTCTCGTGCTTCCAGACCTTGACGATCTGTCCCACACGGATGTCGAGCTTGGTGATCTCCGGTTGGTCCGCGGCAGGGGCGGCCGCCTTCTTCGCCGGCTTGGGTGCCTTCTCCTTCTTGGGCTTGTCAGCCTTCGGCTTGGCGTCCTTCTTCACCGCAGCGGGGGCGGCCTCAGACGAAGCAGCGGCGGCAGAGGTAGCCACCGGAGCATTCGCATCGACGCCCAGGTCCGTCTCCAACTCGCTGATGAGGCGCGTGAGCTGCTCCGCGGCGCTTCCACTCATTTTGCTGCTTTGCCTTTGATTCGACTCGGTCAAGGCAAACACGGGTGAATACGATGAATCGATGTGTGAATATGACGAATCGACGTGTGAATACGATGTTTTTTTCTCTCTTTTTGACTGTTTTTTTTTTTATTCGCGTTTACACTTGGAAAATGCTTGTATCTTCGGACTGCTGCCCAGACTTGAAGATACGGGTGGATAGTGCCCTCGACTTCACACCTCGCAAATGTGATATACCTCACTTTGAATTTGTATGACAAAAGCAGAGCATTGTAAACTTGATGTATACCACTGTTCAGTCCCGGGGTTCAATCGTATTGAGAAAATAGAACACACGTCTGCTAATGCCAGCGAAATTTTTACATTAATCGTTGTCAATAGTAAACGCGGTCATTATCAATTTTACATGGATTTGACTAATGGCCACGAATATTTGTGTACAAAGTTGTGTTGGGTATTGCCCAGACGTGAAACATGGTAAATATTCCTCTGCTCCAAAACACTGATTCAGTAGGTATACTTAACAGCTCGAAATCGACCAAGTGTTTTGGAGCGAAGGGAGCTCCCTTTACATTTTATCAGTTTAGCCGAATCGTCAAAACTGTAAACCCCATCATGGCAAATCATCATGGCAATTAGGGAGATAATTATATATGGCACTCGAACACCTGACATGAGCACGAAACGACACCTGGATCACTCAGTTCGGCAATGGCGGACGCGAAGCAGAATGACACTGGCGCTGGGTCGCGTCCTGTGCGGGTGCTGGACTCGGACCCGGCATTAAGTCGGCAGTTCAAAATGGGTCCGCCCACTGGTGCGCTGCGGCGCAGCAGCGGTGTCGTGAGTCTCCCCAACAACGTCGACAAGAAGGCCACCATCGACCTCGCGCGAACTGCCAGCGCGACACAGTCACCATTCATGGCGCGGCAGGCCGAGCGCGCGCACATGACGGGGTTGTCGCCGATAGAGGAGATGAAGCTGGCGCAGAACGAATTGCGCGCCAAGGCAGCCACCCATATCGTGCGATTGCGATACAATGTTATGTGGGGTTAGATCGATCGCTGATGGTCGTCTTGGTGTCTGGCATGCGAGAAGACAACGGAGCGCATTCGTCTCCAAGGAAGCTTCCACAAGCTCGTGACGATGAAGGACATGGTGAAGCGCATCAAGAACAAGGCCAAGGTGGCCGCCACACCCGCCGAGATCAAAGCTGATGAGCTTGACGACCACCGCCTCGAGCGAGATATGGACGACCTGACTCCTGGTTCGTTGACTATCGAATCGATCGGTTTGATTAGCGAGTCCGGAGTAACTCGATACTGGTTGCTTGTATTGTGTGTCTGTGCACGACATGCTGAGCAGCGGAGGCGCTCGACTTTGTCGACTCGGTGTCCAAGAACGAGAACTTGATGTACCTCAAGCGGCAGCAGTATGAAGAATCAGTCGTGCCGTGGTACCTCATCTCACCGCACAGCAAGTTCCGCTTGCGGTGGGATATGTCGTCTGTGGTGCTTATTTCATGTATGCTCGACTCGCCTTGTTTGTGTTTCGCTGGATGTGGGTGACACTGACTCATTTCACTGAATGTGTTTTGCATTGACCAGACAATGCGATCCTTGTCCCTGTACGTTCTGCCGTAGCGTTTGGCCACAACGACAATGGGTACTCACACGGGATGCATGGCTTCCCAGTTTCAACTGTCGTTTGCTCCATCGATCAGCGAGGCGAACGAATACGTGCAGCGAATCGTCGACTTCTTCTTCATGATCGATATTGTACGAATTTGCAGTTGCATCTTCGGCGTGCTCATCGCGACCAGCACTCATAGCTCGAGACCTTGGATGCATCGTAGGTGGTCAACTTCTTTTCAGCTTACGAGGACGGAGGTCGCATCGAATCGCACCTCCGCATGGTCGCGGCAAAGTACCTGCGCTCGTGGTTTCTGCTCGATTTTGTTTCGGCCTTCCCGCTGTACTACTTCCAAGGCGAATACTTCAGGCTCCCTCAACTGGCTCGACTCTTCCGTTTGTTTCGACTTTTCCGACTCTTTCGTATGCTTACGATCATCCGCATCCTGAATCGGTGCGACTACCTGTCGTGCTCACTCCCCGTCGTGTCTCTCACGTGTTCTTGTGGCTTGCATTGCAGTCTTGAGTATGCACTGCTGCTCAAGTCGACTGTGAGTAGCATCTTCAAGTTCTGTCTGATCGTGTGCTTCACGTCGCATTGGCTCAGGTGAGCTTTCAGTGCATTCGTTTTCGATCGACGCCAGCTATCGTGCGACTAATGCGTCCGCAGTTGCTTCTTCTACCTGATATCTGCGGACGACGAGAACGGCTGGGTCCAAACGAACGGACTCCTCGAGAAGTCCTTGTACGAGAAATACGTGACAGCCTTCTACTGGTCCATCATGACCATGTACGCGGAACACTACTCTGATCATTTTTGACTGGTACCCCTCGTTACTAATCTGATCGGACACGCATGCTTTGCGCTAGGACGACGGTCGGCTACGGTAATGTGCACCCGTGCACAACGCGCGAGCGGATTTTCGCCATATGCGCTATGGTGGTTGGCGCGTGGATCTTCGCGTACGGCATCACCAACGTCGTCGCCATGGTCTCGAACCTGAACGCGACCGACAGCATGTTCCAGCTGCGGATGGACGAGTTGAACGACTACATGGAAGCGCGCGAGTTGCCGATGCGTCTGCGCTACGAGATCCGCGAGTTCTTCTTCAACGCGCGCATGTCGGCCGAGTCGAAGCTCATGAACGAGGCCAAGATCCTGGGCGAGCTCTCGGCGCTGCTGCGTTCCAAAATCGCGTTTGCAATCAACGACAGTGTGCTGAACAAGATGCCGTTCTTTGCGGGAGCCGATCACAACTTCCTCATGGAGCTAGCGCTGAGCATGCGCATGGTGTGTTTCCCGCCGATGGAGGAGGTGATTCTCGAGGGCGAGATCGGCGAGGAAATGTTCTTCATCTTCCGCGGGGTCGTCGAGATTGTCAAAGGCGGTGTGCAGCTCGGACTGCTCGGCCAGAAGCAGTACTTTGGCGAAATGGCCATTCTGAACCAGAACTGTCTGCGCACGGCCACAGTACGCACACTGTGCTTCTGCGAGCTGCGCATGCTCACTCGTGAGAAGTTCCTGATCGCACTGACGCACTACCCGACCATGAAGCAGCGCATCGCTCGGATCGTCGATAAGAGAGCCAAGAACAAACCGAGACAGGAGCCGTCTTCCCCCAACGCAGCTGCCAGCAAACGACGGACGAGCTCCATGACGAGTCTCGAGAAGATGGCGGCGACCATCGCGATCGACGAAAAGACGGCCATGCAGATCATCACGCCGACGCCCGAGACGACCATGAACCGCATCTCGCAGCTGAACTCCGACTTTTCCGGATCCTTCCGCTTCCGTAGCGCCGAGACCGACCTCGAGAAGATCCAGGAGCGGTTGGCCAGCATGATTGAGCAGCAAACCAAGCTCGCGCAGCTCGTAGAGGAGGTAGACGCAAGGGTGAAAGACCGCGAAGCGCTACAAGCAGTGTAGTCCATTCGGTGCAATGCCAAAACCCAATGCGTCTGTCTGCCTAGTTCCTGTTTGTACACTCGAAGCGGGATCTTAGCCTGGGTTCTATCGCGCCTCACATTAGGCTCTCGCTCTCGTCCGGGATGCGCACTGTCATGCCTTCCATAAAGTCCGCCACCTTGATCTGGCAGCCCAGTCGCGACCTGTGCACTCGCATTGCCCGTTAGGTTTCTGATGATCCCGACCAAGACAACCACCGACAGCTTACGTTTCAGTGAGACCCCACGCCAGGTCCAGCATGTCCTCCTCCTCCTCGCTGGCCTCGGGCAACATGTCGTAAATGTCCTTTTCGAAGATCAGGTGGCACGTTGAGCACGCCATCTCGCCTCCGCAAGCACCTAAACCACAGTGAGCTTCCACTCAACAGCAACATGCTGGCATATACGAGGACGTACACTCGAGCTCGATGTCGTTCTCGTGAGCGACGTCCGCCAGCGAGGTGCCCACGTTTGCCGTCACCTTGCTCGGCACGCTGTCGCAGTCCACGTATGTGAACGTCACCTTGTCCGCCGCCGAGGACAAGCACCGACGCGACCCAATCGAGCAGACCGCCAGCGCCGAGGGTGACCGCCGCGCGTTCCACAATGCAGGAGAGCGGCTCGCGCCGGCACGCGCCGCTGCGCTGAGAGCGCGCGCGATGCGTCCCGCCGTCGCCATCGCCCGCTCAACTTGGTGTGACAGGCAACCGAGTCTGGTGGTGAGCGATTGTGCGCCACATGTCAGTTGTTAGGGTGCCATGCATTATGGAAATGATGGTCTCCAAAAGTGCCATGATGATTTGCCATGATGGGGTTTACAATTTGATGCTTCGCCAATTGACCCTTAGGGCAGACCTGCGAGATTTGATGTGAGTTCGCCAAAACACGGTGTAATGTGGCTTTCATTTACCGAACAAGGGCCATTTTGGTAAATTGAACACGTCTCTTAGCGGTTTCTACCGGTAATAAGGTATTTTGGGTGTTGGGCGTTCTCAAAACACGGTGACAATGTAGAAATTCATTTCCCGAACAAGGTGAGAAAGTGCTTTCATTTAACGTTCAATTAACAAAATAGCGTGTTTTGGAAATATATTACGAGTTTCCACCTTGTTCGGTAAATGATTATCACGGATCCACCGTGTTTCGCGAACCTAGACCCCAGAGTACTTGGTTGTGTCAAAATTCTGCCGCCCATTAGCGGATTGGCTGATACCCTCAACCAGCAACCGATATCGCCATGTCTGATTGGTTGATGTTCATCAGACCCCTATTTTCTGCTGCCACGCGAGCAACGGATTGGTCGCTATTTTCGACCGCCTTATTGACTGCTGCCAACTTCGTTATTTTCCTAACTAAATTGTAATGATGGGTCTGTATCCGGATAATTTCAGTTTCACAATGTGTATAGTCTCCGTGTACTGAGAGCAATAATGCGAAGCGATCAATTTGTACATCATATGCACTGAACCCGTAATATTGATTTAAACTGAAGCTGGCCCTGTGGCATTCGGACAGGAGGATCTGTGCGGCACCCTCCTTGTCAGGGTTGGCAAACAGAAAACTCATGCACTGTTTCCTCCCGCCATCCATAGCGTGTCAGCCAACATCGCGCTGCGGTGGGAAGCCACCACTTCGGCGCCGCATTGGACCCTGGCGCAGAGTGGCCTGGTTCATTCCACTGTGAGTCCACGCTTCCCACGTCCAAGATCCAACTCATCCTTTTTGCAGGTCAAACGTCAAACTGTCCTCTTGACCGAGGTCGGTAGGCATGCATTTTAGGCTCAATATTCCTTGCAGAAGGTTCAGTTTACATACAGAAAACAATGATTGTTAAGATGATATTATATAATATATGAGCGTCCAGACCAGTTATAGAGTTTTGGCGACTCTCGGTCAGCACTGAATTGGCCCGCCTCGGGCCAGTTTTTCGCAGATGGCCTCTCCAATCGCAATTCGCGCGTCAAGCCAACGCTGCGCAGAGATCGTCCACGGCGCTTCGCCCGCGTTCTCCTGCTGCCATGACGCCGACTGAGTCGTCCGGTCGAGGCAGAGCGTCGGACAGAAATGAGGATACCTGAGCGGCTCTCTCGTCCGCCGCCGCGACGCATCTCCACGGTGCGACCACGCCACGGGCCGCTTCGCTGTGCGGCCGGCCCGTTCCCCCCTCAAGCTCAGCGACCGAGCGCGTGCCTTTGCCGACTGCATTACAGCAATTCTCGCTGCTGTACGAGACCGCCCGGACGATCGACGGAGCGGATTAATGGCCATCGCACCGCTGCGGCGCGCGGTCCTCGCCGGTCTGGCGGCCTTGGTCGCCGCCGGCGTCGCGGCCAGCGGTAGCAGCTCGACCTCGTCCTCGACCTCCGGTTCTTCGTCCTCGTCAGGGTCGGACGCATTATCGTCGGCCGACCTCGTGTCGCTCGAGACCCGGTCGGGTATCTTGCCGTGGGTGGACCCGGACACGCCGGACTCGCAGCAGGCGTACGTGAGCTCGCGCGGAGACCGATGGGAGCTCGTCATGAGCGACGAGTTCTCCAACCCGAATCGCAACTTCACTCCCGGTGGAGACCACCTCTGGACGTCGCTCGAGATCCCGGACGGCACCAACTCGGCGCTGCAGGTCTACGGCCACAACATGACGACCGTCGTGTGCGACGAGAGCGACGACAATGGCACCGAGAGCGTGTGCTACATGCAGATCGAGGTCGTCGACCTCATCAAGACCGTCACGGTCTGGAACTCGTACTCACGGCCACCGGCCTACCAGAACTCGACCTTTGTGCGTGCTTGTTGACGCTGTTGATCCTGACTCATCCTGTCTCTTGAACTGACAGTCGCTGCGTGTTTCTAGTACTACCGGTCGGGCTCGGTGCAGTCATGGAACAAGTTCTGCTTCCAGGGCGGCATGGTCGAGGTGCGCGTCCAGCTGCCAGGCGCCATCACGGCGGCGTCCAAGAACCCCGATCTGAAGAAGAAATCGAGTGCGCGGGTCCTCGACACGTCGTACTACCCGACGTGGCCGGGCATCTGGTTCATGGGGAACCTCGGCCGCGCGCTCTTCACGGCGTCGACGACGCGCATGTGGCCCTTCTCGTACGACGAGTGCAACGAGGCCGCCTTCAACTCGAGCAACCAGCGCATCAGCGCGTGCGACCCGTCCCCCGGCTCGGGCTTGAATCCATACCAGGGTCGTGGCGCGCCAGAGATCGATTTGCTCGAGGGAGGTGGCACTGCCATCTCGTCGTCTATCCAGATCGGTCCAGGGATGCCAGACAAGTTCCGCCGCATCAACGCCAACGAGACCATCGACGCCGACAACGCGTACACGTACTGCTTCTACAGCAAGACGTGCGCGACACAAGGCGCCAACGACGTTGGTGTGCCGACATCGCTGTACGCCAAGCGCAAATACCGGTCGTGGTATTCGGGGATGCGCTACGCGGCCAACAACTTCTGCGCTGTTGACGGCAACGACACGCAAGTGTACTCGGAGATCAAGGCCAACATGGCCAACGTCAGTGTGAATGCGTGCAACGTGACGATATGTCCCGGATCCATGGACATTCAGAGCGACTTGGATTACATTGACGGCAACGCGACGCTCGGTCGCTGGGGGATCAACTCACACGGCACGTGCTTCCCGGCCATGAACGCCTACCAGGGTGCCTACCTGTGCGACCCGGACAACCAGGACGAGCGCTGTTCGTCGCCGCGCAACGACTCGACGGCCAAGATCAACACGATGGACACGTTCGCGTACCAGATGGACGCGCTTTCGGCCAACTGGGGCATTCACGTCGGCGCTTACACGTCATTCGTGCGGTACCAGCTCGAGTGGGTCACAGGCGAGGACGGCTACATCCGCTGGATGGTTGAGGGTAACCCCGTGTACGAGATCCCAGCCGAGTCGATCATCGACGTGGGCCAGGACACGGGCAAGACGAACCCGATCAAGCTGTTCCCGGAGGAGCCCATGTACATCATCTTCAACGTGGCGCTCTCATCCTCCTGGGGAACAAAACCTCCGAACCCCGGCAAAAAATGCCGCGGCAACGGCAAGGATGCCGAGACCAACCGCATCTGCGACTCGTTCCCCATGTACATGAAGGTCGACTACATCCGCGTGTATCAGGACCGGAGCAATTCGTCGCGCATGGCGGTTGGATGCGATCCGGCCACACACCCGACGAAGAAGTGGATCGAGGACCATATCGAGGACTACATCGACGCAGATAACACGTACATCGCTGTGAACGGCGGCGCGCCGTGCCGCGACTACAAGGACTGCAACTTCCCATACAGCGTGGCGTACGCTTTCCGCACGGGACAATGCAACGCCAACGGCAGGTGCGAGTGCACCAACGCCTACTGGGGCGGTCCACGATGCACCGACCAGCTCAAGCTCACGTCTGCCAACGGCGACTTGGCCGAGCTGAACTACGGGCCACCCATGTCCGCAGCCTTCGCCGTCTCCGGCGTGGTGGTCGTGCTCACGCTCATCATCCTTATCGTCTTCTCGCTCAGTCGACGGGCCAAACGCGCGAAGCAGATCCAGATCCAGCAGAAGCTCAAGGCGCGCAAGTCGCTCATGGACGACGTGTACATCGCCAAGACTGGGCTCACACCGAACAACTTCGAGGAAATTGAAATCAGCAAGAGCAGCACGTATCAGCCGCACGAATAAACGTATTTGCATCCATCAGACAGTGGCGCTCGGTCATTCAGTGCAATTGTAAGAAAATGCATCCACCCTCACTGATGTCTGACCAATGCTGTCCTCCGCGGAGTATGGAAGCGTCTGGAGACGAATCATGCGTGGAGCTTGTCGGCGCGTCGGAACAAGTTGTCCACGATGTGGCCAACGTTCTCAATCACACCGAGACCAGCCGTATACGTTTTCTGCGAGACCACAC
Source organism: Phytopythium cucurbitacearum (nom. inval.) (assembly GCA_023336425.1). Taxonomy (NCBI): domain Eukaryota; phylum Oomycota; class Peronosporomycetes; order Pythiales; family Pythiaceae; genus Phytopythium; species Phytopythium cucurbitacearum (nom. inval.). The sequence continues at coordinate 21,994 of JAADXC010000063.1, read as the reverse complement.
GCTGTTAGCACATGTCGCACGCATGGACAGATCAATCCAGCTCCAGCACGTACGTCTTCGATCGGACTGTCATACACAATCAACTGGCCCTTCCCCTGGTCCAAAATGCCGTGGAACTTGTGGTCCAAGATCATCTGCGAAAGCCTGTGCCATCAACTCGTCAGTAAGCGATGTATCCCTAACATGTCCACTGCAAACATCGTACTTGAGCTCGATCTGCGCGAGCGGGAGCTTGATGAGGTGAGCGACGTGTTCGATCTCCACGCACGAGAACGGCTGGATGATCTTGATCAGGTTGCTTTCCAGAAGCTGCTCGTACAGCTTGCCGAGGTGGATCTTGATCAGCGAGTCCTCCACAAGTTCTGTGCAAATCAACCTCAAGTTAGACAAACCTGCCTGGCTTAGCCCATCCCGCAAGAATACGAACACATACGCGCCGAGTACTTCTGCGTTGCTTCTTCGAACAGCTCGAGCGACCGCTGCTCGTGCGCTTTCGCCACCGCCTGCATGGCCTCCAAGTCGATGCCAATAAACTTGATCGCCTGCTTGCTGTTGATGATCGTGTTGACTTCGCTCGCGCCGCCGCTCGCGATCTTGGACAGGAGCATGTACTTGAGGCAGCTGAGCGCCTCCTTCTCGTCGATCGAGCTCAGAGCCTCGAACGACTCGAAGAAGAACGAGTAGGCAGTCTTGTAGTCGTGCTCCTCAGCGTGCAGGATGCCAGACATCAGATCGATCTGGGCCTGCGTCTTCGGCACCACATAGATGGTGTTCGAGATGCTGCGCGCCGCCGTGAGCGCGGCCTTCGCCTTGGGAACGTTGCGCAGCGCGTGGTGCAGCTTGCTCTCGACAAGGTGGATCTCCACCAGCAGCTGCTTGTCGTCCAGCTTCTTGATCTCGCGCAGCAGCTTAGTAATCAGGTCCAGTGCCGCCTGGAACTTTTGCTGCTGGAAGTAGCTGCACGTTGCGAATCAATAAAGTCAGTCAACATACAGCTGGAGACAACCTTTGCATGCGAAAGGAGCTGTGGCCGTACATGGCGGCCAGTCGAGCCTCGACGCGCTGGCGCAGGAACGTGTGCTTCTCCTGGTTGCACCAGTCGATCGAGTCGAGGCACAAGTCCGCCTGCAGCTGCAGCGCCTTGCCCTCGTCCAGCACATGCACCTTGGCTACCATGTCGATCACCGTGCGCACTGGATAGGACACAGAAAGCGTGTTAGAGGGGACTGCACTCATCTTTCGTCTCGTATCCGAGCGAGGAACCCACCGATCTTGCCGGTCTTGGCCTTGGCGATCGTGCTGAAGAACGGTCGCAGCGACTGCAGCAGCACCGCCAGCTCCTTCTCCCGCCTAACATCCAGTCCAACTCCTATCAGCGACAATTTCTCTCACCCATTCGCGCCGCAACTGCGAGTGCTCACCCGTATTGGATGTAGAGCTGTGCCAGCTTGTAGATGGCGTGCTCCTTCACTCGCTGAACCTCCTCGTTCGCCGCATCTTCCCCCTCTGACGATGCATTCGGTACACTCCGTTAGTCTGCTGCCTCTCTCACAGATTCTACCTGCTTGTCGCCGTTCTACCACCGTAGCACCACACCGACAACAAACGACCGGGAACAGCTCCAACGCACCATAAGAGATGATGCTCTGGAAACTGGCGATGGCCGGCTCGGGCGAAGAGCTCTCCGTGAGCCCGGCCGCCAGTTCCTCGGCGTCCTCGAACTTGAGTTGTAGCGGGTGCGTGGCCTCGACCTCGGCCATCTCGACGTCCGCCATGGCTCTCTCTGAGGCTTGGCTTTCTTCGGCAGCAGAGCTTTGTTCCCCTTTTTCGGAGCCGGCGGTCACGTGAATATCTTTTCCTCTCTCGTAGAATCAGTAACCCGTTAAAACGGATATGCTGCATCGACATTGAAGGGTTTGCATTTTGATAGGCAAACTCGCTTGGTGCAATTCTCCTGTGCAATCAGGCTGAGCGAACCGATGATGGCTTGTCCGATGATGGCTCGCTTGACTCCATGAAGGCGCTTGCAACGGCACTCTGGGCAAGGTAGTTATCCGCATCTAGACTCATTTTGGTTGTTCGGCACTTTGGTAGCCGCAGTCGTGGTCGTCAACGGCCGACGATGACCAAAATTAGGCGCGGTGTGGTGTGGAGGGCATCGAAAACACCCGTTTGTCGTCTGCGTTGACCTTCCCTGTTGGCATCAGCCAGCTCCCTCCAGCTGACGGCCGGTGCGCTGTCGACCATGGACTTCGGCCAGGAGACGGCGCACATGGCGTGGCGCCACGCGCCGGAGCTGCTGCTGAACAACGAGCCGCTGACCGACATCCTGGCCAAGCTCCGCGCGCAGGTGCAGACGCTCGAGCGGCACGAGCTGCTGAGCGGGTCGGCGCTTCCCCAGTGGCTCGTCAAGGCACTGTCCGAGGTGGCCAACAGTGCGGACTCCGTCGTCGAGTGCCAAGCGCTACGGGATCAGGTCGATTCGCTGCAGAAGGAGGTGCTGGACATGCGACACGAGATGCTGCTCCAGCAGAGCTCGGTCGGCTCTAGTGGTGGCGCTGGTGGCGGACATGGAGGCTACAGTCCGACGCCGTTTCACCGCCAGTCTACCGGTCGTATGCGGCTGAACGCATCGGGTCCTTCGATCCGGCCACTCGCGTCCATGCCGAGCCAGAAAGACATGAACTCCGAACTGGCGGAGGCGGCGGAAGCCACTGCGACTGCCGACGCGAATGCGAATGTGAATATGGAAGCAGTGCTACGGCCGCTCTGGGATGCCATCCACAAACAGACGAACGAGTTTTCGACGCTGCGCCAGTCGTTCCTCGATGCCAAAGACACCGTCGCGCGGTTGCAGGCAGAGATCAAGCGCCGCGACGCGGTTGTGCAGGCGCGCAACAACAAGCACGAAGGCGTGGTGCAGTCGCAGGTTGACAAGCTCAACGAGGGGCTGCGTGCATGTGTCACACAGAACGAGCTGATCGGAGCAGAGCAGCGCATCGCACAGCAGCTGAAGCTTGAGCGCCAGCATATGCTGGACGAAATCGAAAGCAGGGCCAACAAGATCGTGGAGGATTCTCTGACGGCGCGCGCCGAGCAGGAAGATCTCAACAGCTCCTATGCCGAACTGCTCGAGACAATCACGAGGAAGCAGTCGCGAACCGAAGAGATCCTCGTGGATATCCGAAAGAAACACCAGGAAACTGAAGTGCAGGCCGAAACGACCCAGGGCATGCTGCTCGAGACTATGGTCAAGCTGGACGCCAACACGAGCGCAGTGACAACGATAGAATCCAAGATCGCTTCGTTGGAGGAGACGCAGATCCTCGTTAACTCGCACGCGTTGAAACTGGACAGCATGCAGCAATCGCAGAATGGCATGAAGATCGACATGGAACAGCGGATAGAAGAGAAGGTCGCAGACAGCGTCATGCTCATGCGCACCGAGATCAGTCTAGTTGACGCCAAGGTAATGGACATTACCAGCCAGAACCTCGACAGTGAGATCAAAGCTGTGGCAGGGAAGCTGGACATGACGGCGCTCACAGTAGCAGATTGCGTCCGAAAACTCGCGGCAACCCAGAAGCAAGTGGCGAACATTGACGACCACAATCGGACGCAGTTCTCTCAAATGTATGATTCGATAGATCGGCTCCAGCTCAACATGAGCAATCTCTCGGAGGAGAGTCTGCGCTTGTCGTACAGTCTGCAAAAGACGATCGAGAATGCGGACGCGTTTACCCAAGAGACGAACGAGTACCGTGAGTCTACTGATCGGAAAGTGGAGTTTCTTCAAAATGACACGCAAGGGCTACAGGAGAACCTCGACAAGACCATCAAGTCGACAGAGAACGAGTTTGGGCTGGTTAAGACCCAACTCTTTCACATTGAAGAAATCACATCTGCGCACAAACGCGAGATCGAGGAGACTCAGCGCGAAGTGGAGAAGAACTTTCGCAACCAGTACCAGGAAAACAAACTGATCCAAGCTTCTCTCAGCAGTCTAGATGTTGCAAAAGACGAGATGAGCTCGCGCCAAGACCGCGCAGAATCGCAGACAATGGCTCTGCAAGCAGAAAACCGCGCCGAGATCCACGCGGCGACAGCGAAGCTAGTGGCCATCGTGGATAAGGAGTCCGACCGGGTCGAAGCTTTATACGCTTCGTTCCAGAAGAAGCAAGAAGATTTCGCTGAGGTGGTCGCGCGGTCTTCGATCCGGAACATGGATTTGGTCGACCTCAACCGTGAGATTGACAGAATCTGCGAGAGTTTTGTGTCGGAATGCTGGAAGTTCGAGACATCGGCGCGATCCAGCAACAAGGCGAGCTCTCGGTCCTCTGACAATAACAACAACAACAACGGCAACAATACGAACGTCAGTGGGAGGAAGCTCTTCAATGAGCGGCAGCAGCAACTTCTCGTCAGGAACTGCCAATTCATCGCGGACCTAGTGGTTGCCCGTTCCGAATATGAAGTGCTGCACACGGGCAGCAACAAGGATATCAAGAGCCAGAACAATATGGAAGAGCTCATGATCGAGCAGCAAGGCAGCATCATGGAGAAGATCCGAATGAAGGTATACACCAAGATCATGAACAACAAGAACATTGGCGAGCAGTTCGACAAGACCTCGTTGGACCGCCGTGAATTGTACATTGATACGGTGAACAATATGCTCGCTGCTAGCATGAAGCGGCGGACAATGGGAGGCTTCAGCCACCAAGAACGAAAGGGTAGTATGGGGTTCCAAGACGGTCCTGCTGCTGGCGTTGGTGGCGGCAGTGGGTTCTCGTCGACAGGAGGGTTCTCGTCGACAGGAGGATTCTCGTCGGCAGGAGGGTTCTCGTCGGCAGGCGGGTTCGACTCGGCGATGGCAGGAGGATTCGAAGTCCAGCGTCTGGTTGGTAGCGGGACTGCGGCAGCAGGTGCTTCTCGCCTCAAGACGTCGCGAGATTCTCGCCACTCCATTTCCATGTCGCTGACACCAGGCGGGGTGTCGAGCGATCTTGGGTCCTCTCGCTCAGCGGCTTTGTCTCCTAGCCCCAGTTCGGTTCTGCGTGCAGGCTTCCGTCTGCCAAAGACGTCGACTCCAGCATCGGTCCGAAGAAGTGTGGTGTCTCCATTTGCAACCGGCGGTATGGTGGATGGTATGGACACGAGCGATGTGGCTATCCCGTCAAGAGATGCTGGCGCCAGTTGTCCAGATGAACAGCCACCGAACGAGTCGATGCTAGGCTGGACCGGCGAAGAGCATCCCGCCGATCCGACCGACGGCGCGATTGCCAAGTCGTACTCGCTGCCAGCACTGAGGCAGCAGTAAGCCTCGATTGCGGATAAATATACGAGATTGAAGAATGATGCTATTGCGCTGAGTGAAGGGTCACAAGAAGTAAGGCCGTTTCTGTGTTGACGAAGGCGGAACGCGACCTTTTACGGTCCCATTGCCTCCCAATCCTCGACGACGCAGCAAGTTGATGAGTCCTCGAGTTTTCCGCTACAGCGTTCGGTGATACCATGCAGGACGGCGAGATCCCTTCAGCTGTACGTGCGCTGCTGGTGCTTTGATCCGAGTCTTGGTGGTGATCTGACGAGAATGTGTATGCGGTTCTTTAGCCACGGATACCCAACCGTGTGGCTCCATCCACGAGCCCATCGAAGAATGGGATTAGCATCCCCGTCGGCGTCGTCAACTTTGAGCCTACATACACAGCATCGTACGGCCCGAACTCACCCTCTCGAGACTCTTCCGTCATCAAGGAGAGTTCGGATGTTCACTCCCCCGAGAAGCTGCTGCAGCGGCCCACTGGGTTCTCCGTCGGTGGCGGTCAAGTGATCGCGACAGTGGATCCGGCCACGAAAGCGGACGGCGAGATCGAACCCAAGGTATATGTCCCGTATGAGCGTATTCCGGACTTCCCGCCTCGGCAAGTCGAGGTCGAGCGCAAAAAGCGCCAGTATGAAGCCGTCAACGTTGGCGAGCTCATCAAGCAGCGCGTGGACGAGTTCCATAGCTCACGCGTATACCAGAAGGCGCTTCTAGACTCGAGTGGATCCGCAAAAGTGCTGATGGAGACCTTGAGCCTCCACCTCTTTGACGACGAGAGCTTTGAAGTGCACACGCCGGCGGAATGGATCCGACTTGGCCGGAAAGCGGACGGCTCGGTCAGCATCCCTGTCACGGCAGTGTACAAGGGTCGCGGACTATCGTCCTCCTGGTGTGATGCGCACGTCATCGGCTATGACCACTCCGCCAACATGTTCTCTGTCAAGTTTCAGCGCACAAAGAAAGCTGAAGTGGTCGATTGTCGGCGACTCGAGGTGTGCTTCAAGGCAGAGGACCCGTGGAACTTTTCCGATCGATGCGTGCGAGCGCACTTGCTGAGACTCCAAGTGCAGAACGCTCTGCGCAAGAACCTGTACATCGACTGCATGCCGCTCGAAGAGCTGCACAAGCTCGGCAACGCCAGCCTCAACAAAATCGTGGTGCTTGCGACGGGTGTGTTCCAGCGGAAAGGCATCAAAGTCCCAGATACAGCTCGCATCGTGCACGAGATCCAGCTGGACTTCCTGCGAACCATGAGCAAGACCGTATTCGAGTTCCACCACGAGCTAGGTCGCAATCGCGAAGTGTTTTGCTCGTTCCTCTCCAGGGACGAAGAAGCGACCCCTGAACCATGCGCGCGGGTCATCGTCCGCAGCCCAGGCGGCCCGCGAACGCGAGCGCCGCCCGTCGACTACGCTGACCAGTTCATTGGTTTCTCGTTCCAAACATTTCTGACCTCGCCAGAGGCGCTATCCGCGCTGATCAAGGTCAACGAAGAGTGCTACCGCGTCCTCCAGCTAGAACTCTTTCACGTAAAGACTGGTCGCAGTGTCAAGCTGGAGGAGTTTCAACAGCGGCAGCAAGCACTCGAGCGCGCGGTTATTAAGACCATCACGGAGGAGTGGCCGAGCAAGGTAACGGGCATTATCAAGACGTCGCTGGCGAACGTCGGCAAGGGGTGGTACTACCTGCAGGAGACACGGCAAGACACGTACGAGTTCAGCAAGCTGCGCTCGCTCCTGAGGCGCGTCAACTTTGCGATGAAGGATACACTGCGGTTCTTGACAGAGCACTCGCTGCACCAGTATCACGAGTTGATTCGACGCGCCACGATCGGGTCGGTCCACATTGTCGACACGACGACGGCGTTCGTCGCGTATCCCGACTTGGACAGAGCCAAGCTCGGCGAGATCAAGTGGCAGCATTTGTGCTTGGAGCGGCAGATGATGGCGCCGCTATCGCTCTTTGTGGTGAACCTGAGCGTATCAACTGAGCTGTTCATCATCAATCAGAGTGATGTGGATGATGCCGCCAGAAAGATCGCGAGCTGGAGGCCAAAGGATCCAGACGATGTCAGCGAAGTGTGTCCATTCCACCCAGTCGAGCCAAGGCGTGGACGTGTGTTTGCGTACAACACAAGCATGGCTACGTTTCGATCGGCAGTCGACGACATTTTCATGCGAATGCTCGAAAACCTAAAGAACATCAAGCAAGTCGAGCAATCCGTGATGAGCAAGCTCTTCTGGAGCAGCTACCCGTGCATCCCGAGTGTGAGCGCCAACGAGGAGTGGGTGGTCCAGCTTCGTAAGGACATTGAAGATCTGATGACGAAGGCTGGCGGTCCGCTCAGCGATTACCTCAAGCGCTACGACGAGTTTATCTTGTTCCTCAACTTAAACGAAGATGAGTATCTCGCTGAGTTCCGCGCGCAGAAGCCTCCGAACCTTGCGATGATCCAAGACGCGATCAAGCAGCATTTGCAGGACACCAAGGCGATGGAGGATCGGATCCCAACGGCTAGTGTGGAGCTCGGCATGTTCTCTGTCAACTGCACGAACATCCGCACGATGTTGGCTGAGAAGCATCAGCGACTCGCTCACAAACTGCTGGATCTGCAGCTTAACAACGCTCTCGAGCTTGCGAAGGAGCTGCTGGAGAAGTTCGAGGTCATTAACCGCCAACTCCAAAAGATCCCACAGAATATTGAAGAGCTTACCGAGATGAACAGCTACCTGGAGTCCGTGCCGGCGCAAATGGCACCGCTGCTGACGCAGAGCCAGCAGCTAATCAAGTATCGTCATGTGCTGGACCACTTCCAGTACCACTACGATCGCGAGGACTTTACGACCATCTGGAGAGTGCGGCTCGCCCCCAACAGCCTGCAGGAGCAGACAAAGCGCATGACGCACATTTTGCAAATGCAAAAGACGCAGTTTTCGACTGATATGCGGGACCAGCAAGCCGAGTTCACAGAGACTCTGCGGATTCTGCACAACGAGGTCGACGGGTTCCGCCAGTATACGGACATTGCGCGGCTTGACCAGGTCTACAAGTACGTGGTGAGTCTCGAGCAGAAGATCGCCAAGGCTGATGAGGAAGCTCGACTGTTCAACTCGCGCGAGGCGTTGTTTGGCCACGAGATTACTGACTACGACGAGATCCAGAAGATTCGGCGCGACTTTGAGCCGTACTCGATGTTGTGGAAGACAGCTCACAACTGGCTGCGTGAGCATAAGAAGTGGATGGACGGCGCTTTCCTGGATGTGAACGGCGAGGAGATTGAGAGCTTTGTGGACGCCAACTGGGGTACGATACAGAAGGCACTCAAGCAGTTCGAAAAGCTCGGGATCAAGGGATGCACGGAGATCGCGACCAGCATCAAAGACGAGATCGGTGCCTTTCGACCCCATGTGCCACTAATCTTGTCGCTCCGCAACCCTGGTATGCAGGACCGACACTGGAACCAAATCAACCAAGAGATCCAAATGACATTCCGACCGGATCGCGGGATGAAGCTGAGCTACGTGCTGGAGTTGGGACTCGACAAGTATTTGGAAGTCATCGAGCGCATCTGCGAGACTGCAGGCAAGGAATACCAGATCGAGAAGTCACTGAACACCATGGAGGAGCAGTGGAGGTCGATGAACCTGACTGTCATCGACTATCGCGAGACGGAGACATTCATCTTGAAAGGGGTGGACGAGATCCAGGCGGTGCTGGATGAGCAGATTACGACCACACAGGCGATGCAATTCTCGACCTTTAAGAAGCCTTTTGAAGAACGCATCAACAAGTGGGAGCGTACGCTCAGCACCGTGTCGGATGTTCTGGACGAGTGGATCCAAGTGCAGCGAAGCTGGCTGTATCTACAGCCCATCTTCGATTCGCCCGACATCAACAAGCAGCTGCCAACCGAAGGCAAAAGGTTCGCGACCGTCGACAAGAACTGGCGCCAGACGCTCGCGGCAGCCAAGTCCAAGCCAAATGCCATCAACTTTTGCAACAACGACAAGCTGCTGGACCGCTTCCAGGAGAGCAACCGCTTTCTGGAGCAGGTGCAGAAGGGGCTGAGCGACTTCCTTGAGACCAAGCGGTCGGCGTTCAGCCGTTTCTACTTCCTATCCAACGAGGAGCTGCTGTCGATCCTGTCGGAGAGCAAGGACGTCAAGCTCGTGCAACCGCACCTGAAGAAGTGCTTTGAGGGTGTCGTGTCGGTCGAGTTCCAGGACGATCTAACCATCACGGCAATGATCTCCGCCGAGGGCGAGAAGGTCGCCATGTCGAAGCCGATCAACCCGGTCGGCAAGAACGTCGAGAACTGGATGACGGAGGTGGAAGAGATGATGCGCGCGTCGATTCGCGACGTTATGTTCAGCGCCATCCAGGACTACACCAAGATCTCGCGCACCAAGTGGATCCAGAAATGGCCCGGCATGTGCGTTCTGAATGGCAGTCAGTTCCACTGGACTCGCGAAATGGAGGAAGGCATGGCTACTGCAGGCAGTGACGGCGTCAAGAAGATGATGGAGCGACAACTTGCGCAGCTCGCCGACATGGTGGAGATGGTGCGTGGACGCCTCGACAAGCTGGCGCGCGTGAGCGTTGGGGCGTTGACAGTGATCGACGTTCACGCTCGTGACGTGACGGCCCGCCTGGTGAACAACAAGGTGAGCACCAAGGAGGATTTCATGTGGTCAAGTCAACTGCGCTACTACTGGGAAGATGATCTGTTCGCGGATATGGTATCGGCGCGCAGACCGTACGGCTACGAGTACCTGGGCAACTCGTTCCGACTTGTGATCACGCCGCTGACGGACAAATGCTACATGACACTGATGGCCGCGCTGCAGATGATCCTTGGCGGTGCGCCAGCAGGTCCTGCGGGAACCGGCAAGACCGAGACAACTAAGGATTTGGCCAAGGCCCTCGCCAAGCAGTGCGTCGTGTTCAACTGTTCGGACGGTCTCGACTACATCGCCATGGGGAAGTTCTTCAAGGGACTGGCATCCTGTGGCGCGTGGGCTTGCTTCGACGAGTTCAACCGCATCAACATTGAGGTCTTGTCGGTCATCGGACAGCAAGTCACGACCATTCAGCTTGCGATCCGCGCGGGTGAGAAGCGTATCGTTTTCGAAGGCTCCGATATTGTCGTGAACCCGCAGTTCGGTGTGTTCATCACCATGAACCCCGGCTACGCGGGTCGCTCCGACTTGCCGGACTCGCTGGCCGCCCTGTTCCGACCAGTGGCCATGATGGTGCCCGACTATGCCATGATCGGAGAGATCATGTTCTTCGCATACGGCTACGAGAAGGCGAAGCAATGCGGCGCCAAGATGGTGACCACCTTCAAGCTGTGCTCGGAGCAGTTGTCGTCGCAGTCGCACTATGACTACGGCATGCGAGCTGTCAAGACGGTCATCACAGCGGCGGGCAACTACAAGCGGTCAGATCCAGACATGGACGAGGAGGTTCTGCTGCTTCGCGCGCTGCAGGATGTCAACCTGCCGAAGTTCCTCGCGCACGACATCCCGCTCTTCAATGGCATCATCAACGATCTTTTCCCAGGCAAATCGCGCCCGCAGCTGAACCTTGGCGCGCTCAACCGTGTCATCAAGCTTACCGTTGAGCGACAGAACCTGCAGCCGCATCCGTTCTTCCTGATGAAGGTTGTGCAATTGTACGAGACGCTGTGCGTGCGCCACGGTCTCATGGTGGTCGGAGCCACAGGCGGCGGCAAGTCGTCCAATCTGAACGTGCTCGCCGATGCGCTCACGCACCTCAAGGAGCTGGGCGAGGTTGGCCACGCTTACGAGAAAGTTGTGCGCTTCCAGCTGAACCCCAAATCCATCACGATGGGCCAGCTCTACGGCGAGTTCGACGCCAATACGCACGAGTGGCAGGACGGGATCCTCTCGACGTTGTACCGCGAAGCTGCCAGCGACACAAAGTCGGATCGCAAGTGGGTCATCTTTGATGGGCCGGTCGATGCGATCTGGATCGAGAACATGAACACGGTGCTCGACGACAACAAGAAGCTGTGTCTCGCGAGTGGTGAGATCATTCAAATGTCGAACGAGATGACGATGATGTTCGAAGTCGAGGATCTGTCGGTGGCGTCCCCCGCGACCGTGAGTCGCACAGGCATGGTGTACATGGAGCCGAGTTCGCTGGGCTTTGACCCGTTGCTTCTCAGCTGGATCGACAATCTAAGCCGCGAAATCGGTGGTGTTCAAGCGGTTGGCGCCAACAACCTCGAGGCACTGTCCACGACATTGCACCTTTTGTTCGACTTGTACCTGCGACCGTCGCTGCAATTCGTCTCGAGTTACGTCAAGGAATGGCTGCCGCAGATCCCGTCAAATCTGGCTCAGAGCCTCATGCGGCTGATCGAGTGCTGCCTCGCGCCTCTCAAGAAGGAGGACAAGAAGGAAGCGAAACTGGAGACCATGGCGCACTTCCTGCGCAACCTCGAGAATATCTTCGTGTTTGGGCTTATCTGGTCGGTTGGCGCCACGGGCAACGACGTTGGCCGCGGTCGCTTCGATGCGTTCATCCGCGAGGAGCTGAGCAGCAACGGCGTCAAGAAGCCGATTCCATCATCGGGGCTAGTGTACGACTACTCGTTCGATGTGGCCAAGGAGTGCTGGGTTCCGTGGCTTGAGACCATCCCCAAGTTCGTTGTCGACCCGGCAGCATCCTTCTCGGAACTCGTCGTTCCGACGAGCGATTCGATCCGATCGACGTTCTTGATGAACTTGACGCTGCTGCAGGGTGTGCACATGCTCGTGGTGGGTCCCACCGGCACAGGCAAAACCATCAACGTGAGCCAGTTTCTCGAGAAGTCGGACCCAGACAAGTTCATCCCGCTGCAAATGTCCTTTTCGGCGCAGACAAGCGCCAACCAGACGCAGGACTTCATCGACTCCAAAATGGAGAAGCGTCGCAAAGGCGTATTTGGTCCGGCGGCCGGCAAGAAGTTCATCATCTACGTCGACGATCTCAACATGCCGAAGCAGGAGGAGTATTTCGCGCAGCCACCGATCGAGATCCTTCGCCAATGGTTCGATCAGGCTGGCTGGTACGACCGCAAGCTGCTCACCTTCCGCACCATCATCGACGTCGTGTTTGTGTGCTCGATGGGTCCACCGGGCGGCGGTCGCAACCCCATCACGCAGCGGTTCGTGCGCCACTTCAATATCGTCGGCTACACGGAGATGTCGGATGCGAGCAAGGCGATTGTGTTCGAGACGATCGTCGCGAGTTTCCTGCAAAGGTTCCCCGAAGAGCTGCGCGGATCAGACGTCGCGACCAAGCTCGTCAAGTCGTCGATCTGCATCTACAACACGGTGATCGCCGAGCTGCTGCCAACACCTGCCAAGTCGCACTACACGTTCAACCTGCGCGACCTGGCCAAGGTTTTCCAGGGCGTGCTCATGGGTGACGCCAAGCGCATCACGCGGCTCGAGCAGCTCGTGCGGCTCTGGATCCACGAGAACATGCGCGTGTTCGAGGATCGGTTCACAACACCAGCCGACCACGCGTGGTTCCGCGAGCTACTCAAGACGCAGGTTGTCGGTGCCTTCGGTGAGCAGCTAGGTCTCGGCCCGCGCGCCGCTGGCCACCCTGAAGACCCAGAGGCAAAGCAAGCGGCATGGGCACTCATCCACCCGAGCGATTATCTCTTCTACGGTGACTACATGGTGCCCGGAGCCGACCCGCGCGTGTACGAGGAGATCACGGACGTGGACAAGCTCCAAGCTCAAATCGAGGAGTACCTGAATGACTACAATGCTGAGAGCAGCGCGCCAATGAACTTGGTCATGTTCATGAATGCGATTGAGCACGTCTCACGGGTCGCGCGCGTTATCCGACAGCCGCAGGGCAATGCGCTGCTGCTTGGTGTGGGCGGTAGCGGCCGCCAGTCGCTCACGCGGCTCGCAGCCTACATGGCCGAGTACGCGTGCACGCAGATTGAGATCACCAAAGGCTACGGCGTGGCCGAGTGGCGCGACGACCTCAAGAAGTGTCTGATGAAGGCAGGCATCGACGAGAAACCGATCGTGTTTCTCTTCTCGGACGTCCAGATCGTGCACGAGGCAATGCTCGAGGATATCAACAACGTGCTCAACAGCGGCGACGTGCCCAACTTGTACGCGCCTGAGGATCTCGACGCCATCGGCACGCACTGCCGACCGTATTGCGTCAAGAAGCGATTGCCTCCCACGAAGCTCAACACGTTCGCGCAGTACCTGCTGCTGGTGCGACAGAACCTGCATCTCGTGCTTTGTATGAGTCCGCTCGGCAGCCTGTTTCGAGATCGCATCCGCATGTTCCCGTCGCTCGTCAACTGTTGCACGATCGACTGGTTCAGTGAGTGGCCCGCCGAGGCGCTTCAGTCGGTCGCGGCGCGGGCGTTGGCGTCGAGTGACTTTGAGCTTAGCACGCAGGACAACGCCGTGGATGCGGCGGCCGTCGTGAGCATCTTTCAGACCATCCACCAGAATGTCGAGCGTGCGTCGGTGCAGTTCTTCGACAAGCTCCGACGCTACAACTACGTGACGCCAACGAGCTACCTCGAGTTGCTCTACACGTTCAAGACGGTGCTGCTGCTGAAGCGCGACGAGGTGCAGTCGAAGCGGTCGCGCTTGCAGAATGGCGTCGACAAAATCGCGGCCACTAAGGCGCAGGTTGCAGGCATGCAGGACCAGCTAGTGGCGCTCAAGCCGCAGCTCGAGCAGACAGCGATTGACGTGGAGGGAATGATGAAGCAGATCACGCTCGACAAAAAGGACGCGGACGAGACAAAGGCTGTGGTTGAGAAAGAGGAGCAGACTGCGAACCAGAAGGCCGCTGACACCAAGGCGATCGCCGACGACGCGCAGCGAGACCTGGACGAAGCGCTGCCGGCGCTCGACGCTGCTGTGCAGTGCCTCAACAGGCTCAAGAAATCCGACATTGACGAGGTCAAGGCGCTCAAGAACCCGCCGCACGGCGTCAAGCTGACAATGGAGGCAGCTTGCATCATCTTTGGCATCAAGCCCGTCATGAAGGCGGACCCTGACAAGGCCGGGCAAAAGGTCAAGGACTACTGGGAGAGCGCGCAGAAGACTCTGCTGAGCAACGCCAAGAAGCTCATGGAAGACATGCTCAAGTTCGACAAGGACAACATTGGCGACAAGATCATCCAGGAGCTCGATCGGTACATCGAGATGGACGAGTTCTCACCCGTGGCGGTGCGCAAGGCGAGCGTCGCGTGCGAAGCCATCTGCATGTGGGTGCGCGCCATGCACACGTACCACAACGTGGCCAAGATGGTCGAGCCGAAGAAGGTGGTGCTTGCGGCAGCTCAGGCCGAGCTCGACGAAACACTGCGCGTGCTCGCAGATGCTAAGGGGAGGCTACAGGCAGTTGTTGACCGACTCGCCGAGCTCGAACGCAACTACAACGCAGCTGTCGAGAAGAAGGATCAGCTCGCTCGCGACGTGCGGCAGTGCGAGATCCGGCTCGACTCGGCACTCAAACTGATCGGGCTGCTCGGCGGAGAGGAGACCCGTTGGGCCGCGACCATCGCGCAGCTCAACCAGGACTTCGCCAACCTCGTCGGCGACGTGCTCATCTCGGCAGGCACGATCAGCTATCTCGGCACATTCACCGGCGAGTTCCGCGACGAGTGCGTGGCCGCGTGGTTCTCGGCACTGCAGGAGCGCGCCATCCCGCACACGAAGGGCTGCAACATCATCTCAACGCTCGCCGACCCCGTCAAGGTGCGCAGCTGGCAAATTGCCGGACTGCCGAGTGACAACTTGTCGGTGCAGAATGGCATCATCATGGCGCGCGCGCGGCGCTGGTCGCTCTTGATTGACCCGCAGGGCCAAGCGAACCGCTTCATCAAGAACCTGGGCAAAGACGCGTCTGAGGCGGGCATCGACGTCATCAAGCTGACTGACAAGGGATTCCTCAAGACGCTCGAGAACGGCATCCGGTTCGGCAAGTGGGTTCTGCTCGAGAACGTCGGCGAGGCGCTGGACGCGACGCTCGAGCCCGTGCTGCTCCAGAGTAAGTTCAAGCAGGGCGGTCAGCTGATGATGAAGCTCGGAGACGCCACTGTGCCGTACAACCCGTCGTTCCGGTTCTTCCTCACAACCAAGCTTCCAAACCCGCACTACCCTCCCGAGACATCGGTCAAGGTGACGCTGCTCAACTTCACCATCACGCCCAAAGGTCTCGAGGACCAGGCACTCGGCGTCGTCGTGCAGGAGGAAATGCCCGAGCTCGCCGAGAAGAAGAACTCGCTCGTCGTGTCCAACGCGCGCATGAAGGCTGAGCTCGTCGAGATCGAAAACAAGATCCTCTTCATGCTTGCCAACTCGAAGGGCAACATCTTGGACGACACGGAGCTGATCGAGACGCTCGGCAAGGCCAAGATCACGTCCGAGGACATCAACGAGAAGATGGCCGAGGCGGAGGTGACGGAGCGTGCGATCGACGAGTCCCGCGAGCGGTACCGTGGTGTGGCGTTTCGCGCGTCGCTGCTGTTCTTCTGCATCGCCGACCTGGCGCTTGTGGACCCCATGTACCAGTACTCGCTCCCGTGGTTCGTGTCGCTCTTTATCAAGAGCATCCAGACAGCGACCGAGAGCGATCAACTCGAGGAGCGGCTCGCCAACCTCAACGACTCGGCCACGTACTCGCTCTACCGCAACATCTGCCGCTCTCTGTTCGAGGAGCACAAGCTACTCTTCTCGTTCCTGCTCACCATCAAGCTGCTCATGGGAGCCGACAGGATCGATCTCGCCGAATGGCGCTTCCTCATCTCGGGGTCTACTCCTAACACGCCGGTCGAGGCCGCCAACCCGGACACGACTTGGATTGAGGACCGCACGTGGCGCGAGATCTGCGCGCTCTCGACGCTGTCTGCGTTCGAGCCGCTGCTCAATGGCGTGCGCAGCAACGCGTCCATGTGGCGCAAGATCTTCGACTCGGCCGACCCTCATCTCGAGCGGCTGCCGTCGTCGCTCGACCACACCCTCAACTCGTTCCAGAAGCTCTGCATCCTGCGCTGCCTGCGACCCGACCGCATGACAGAGGCCATCCAGAACTTTGTCGTCGAGCACCTCGGCCGACGCTTCATCGAGCCGCCACCCTTTGACCTGCCGAGCTCGTTCGCCGACTCAACTGTCACGACGCCTATCATCTTCGTGCTATCGACCGGGTCGGATCCAGCGAAGGAGCTGCTCGTGTTCGCCGAGACGATGAAGATGAACCGCAAGCTGAGTTCCATCTCGCTGGGTCAAGGTCAGGGAGCGCTGGCCGCCAAGCTTATCGAGGACGCGGCGACGAGCGGCAAGTGGGTGCTGCTGCAGAACTGCCATCTCGCCATCAGCTGGATGCCACAGCTTGAGCGCATCTGCGACGAGCTGAGCGCTGACTCGACGCATCGCGACTTCCGATTGTGGCTGACAAGTCGTCCGTCGAACGCTTTCCCGACCGCCGTGCTGCAGAATGGCGTCAAGATGACCAAGGAACCTCCCAAGGGTATCCGAGCCAACCTCAAGAGTTCATTCATGAAGCTCACGAACGCCGCGCTGGATGCCACATCCAAGCCCGAGCAGTTCCGCAAGCTGCTGTTCGGTTTGAGCTTCTTCCACGCGATCGTGATCGAGCGCAAGCGCTATGGACCGCTCGGTTGGAACATCCCGTACGCCTTCAACGACACGGACTATGACATTTCACGCGCGCAGCTCGAGATGTTCCTCGACTTCTACGATGTTGTACCGTACAAGGTGCTGTGTGTCATGACGTCGGTCGTCAACTACGGCGGTCGCGTGACAGACGACAAGGACATGCGCACGATCGACGTCATCCTTGAAGGGTTCTTCACCGCAAAGATTCTCGACGACGACTACCGGTTCTCGTCGAGCGGCGCGTATTTTGCACCGCGTGTCAAAGCGGATGACCCGCTCGCTGGATACCTCGCGTACATCGACGCGCTTCCGCTTAACCCGGAGCCTGAGGTCTTCGGCATGCACGACAACGCCAACATTACGAGCGCGATCGCCGAGACCTTCAACATGTTCGATTTGGTGCTGGCGCTGCAGCCGCGCGTGTCGACGGGAGCCGGCGTGTCCCGCGAGACGCTCATCGAGCAACAGGCCAAGACGATCGAGGACCGGCTGCCACCGCTGTTCGAGGTCGAGGCCATCAGTATCAGATACCCAGTGCAGTACAACGAGTCGATGAATACGGTGCTCGTCCAGGAGGTGCAGCGCTACAACGCGCTGCTGTCGATTATGAAGGCGACGCTGCCGAACCTTCAGAAGGCGCTGAAGGGTCTCGTCGTGATGTCGGCCGAGCTCGAGACCATGGCGAACGCGCTGTTTAATCAGAAAGTGCCGCCGCAGTGGGAGAAGAAGGCGTACCCGTCGCTCAAGGCGCTCGGCTCATGGGTCGACGACCTGCTCGAGCGAGTCGCGTTCCTGACTGTGTGGGTTGAGCGCGGCATTCCGCCGGTGTTCTGGCTCTCGGGTTTCTTTTTCCCTCAGGGCTTCCTCACCGGCATCCTGCAGAACCATGCGCGCCAACGGCACGTCGCTATCGACTCGCTCTCGTTCGCCTTCCTCATGCGTGGCGAGGCGCCTGATGAGTTGCGCGTTAAACCGGATGAAGGCGGCTGCTTCGTCACGGGACTGTTTCTCGAAGGCGCGCGCTGGGATAAAATCGCGCACTCGCTCACAGATCCGTTGCCAAAGGAGCTGTTCTCCAAGATGCCCGTCATGCACCTGCTACCTGTCCAGGACCGGCCGGCGCCACAGAGCGGTATCTACCGCTGTCCCGTGTACAAGATCCTCACGCGCACGGGCACGCTGTCGACGACGGGCCACTCGACCAACTTTGTCTTCTGGATCGAGATCCCGTCCAACAAAGAGACCATCTTCCGCAACTCGCTCGTGTCCGAGACCAACCTGCAGCTCCAATTCGCTGATCAAGACTACTGGATCAAGGCCGGCGTCGCCTGCTTCTTGTCGTTGCGCTACTAGCTCGACACGTTTTGACGGCGAAGCAGTCCGTCCCAGCTATTTATCAGCACGCACAGCTCTCGAATGAGAAGCTCACCTCGCCACGAGTCTCGTCCCTGCCAGCTATCCGCTCGAAGTCGAGACACTAGAGACAGGCAATCCATGAAAGCAGAACGCGGGTAGTAAGTATTACCGCCGCCAATTCCTCCCTTCTCATTTGTTTCTTGAGTACTCTTTTCCTACTGTGAACGCTTGTCGAGAGAGAGAGATCGCGAACACAGGTGGCACTCGGACTAGTCATGCAGCTAAAGTGTTAGCACCTGCGAGTGCGCAGGTCTGGTTAGGGAAATAAACGTCAGGCATCAGATCGAGCAGTGGTGTACATCCAGCAAGCGCTTTGGGCCTTACTTGATCGGCTTCCGCTCGAGCTTGTCTCCCGCGAGGATCTTCTTGATCTCCGCGCCGCTCAGCGTCTCGTACTCGAGCAGCGCTTGAGCCAGCTTCTCGAGGTCAGATTTGTTCTTCGTCAAGATCTCCTTGGCGCGCTTGTACGACCCATCACAGAGCTTCTTGACTTCGTCGTCAATGACTTTCCGCGTCGTAGCGCTCGTGTCGTTCCCGCGCAGATCGTGGAACACGAGTCCGACCTCGTCGCTCATGCCGTACTTGGTCACCATGACACGCGCCAGATTTGTCGCCTGCTGGATGTCCGACGACGCGCCGCCAGTGATGTTGTCCTCGCCAAAAGTCATCTCCTCGGCGACCCGGCCGCCCATGCACACATCCAGTCGAGCAAGCAGCTGCTTCCGTGAGATCGACGTCTGGTCGCCATCAGGAAGCTGCGATACCATGCCCAGAGCCTGGCCGCGAGGCATGATCGTCGCCTTGTACACCGGATGCGCGCCAGGCGTGTTCAGTGCCACAAGCGCGTGGCCGCCCTCGTGGTAAGCAGTCAGCTTCGCAGACTCTGGCGTGATGAGCGCCGACTTGCGCTCAGCCCCCATCAAGATCTTGTCCTTGGCGTACTCGAACGAGTCCATGTCCACCACGTCCGCGTTCTTCATGGAAGCGCGGAGCGCGGCCTCATTCACCAAGTTGTTCAGCTCCGCACCGGACATGCCGGGGGTCGCGCGAGCCAGCACATCGATGTCGACGTCCTCACCAAGAGGGATCTTGCCGGCGTAGAAATCGAGGATCTCCTTGCGACCGGCGACGTCCGGAAGAGCGACCGTCACGTGCCTGTCGAAGACATGTCAGCTTGATGCAACGATGCAGAGTAGAATGACACACAGAACATTTACCGATCGAAACGTCCGGGACGGATCAGCGCGTTGTCGAGCACGTCTGGGTAGTTGGTCGCGCCGATCACAATGATGCCGCGGTTCTGGTCGAAGCCGTCCATCTCGACAAGCAATTGGTTCAGCGTCATCTTCATCGCCTGCTGCTCCTTCAACTTCCGCGTGCCGCCGATGGCATCGATTTCGTCGATGAAGATGATGCATGGCGCGCGGCGCTTGGCAGACTCGAACAGGTCGCGGACGCGGCGAGCACCGACGCCGACGTACATTTCCTCAAACTCGGATCCCGACGAGTAGAAGAATGGGACTCCAGCCTGAATGAAAGCAGTCTGTTCAGTATGGGATATAACGAATGACCCGAGTTGCAGATCTGTGCCGTACCTCTCCAGCGATCGCACGAGCCAACAAGGTCTTGCCAGTGCCAGGCGGTCCCGTGAGCAGCACGCCCTTCGGCAGGTTGCCGCCGAGGCGCGTGAACCGAGACGGGTCACGCAAGAACTGGACGATCTCCTCCAGCTCCTCCTTGGCCTCCTGAGCACCCTTCACGTCGCTAAACCGCTTGTCGCTCCCGCTGGGACCCATCACCTTGGATGTCGAGCCGCCAATGCGGCCGACACGCTCGTCGAGGATGGCACCGAGCGCCGAAACGACGAGGAACGCCACGCCAAGCGTGCGCAGCGTCTTCCACATGTTGCTCTTGAAGCTGCCTTCCACCATCGACACGTACACGGGGTCATTCGGCTGGGCTCCGGCAGCGCCAGCAGCCGCACTACCAGCCGCCATGCGGCCGAGCGATGCCCCAGATCCAGAGCCGAACCCTTGCGCGGGTAGCTCGGAGTTGAGCTGTTGGGACGCAGCGACCACTTGCGGCAGCTGCACGCTGTCAAGACGTCCGGTTCTGCCAATATCCAAGGCATAACATCAGCTTTTCTGATCAAAAATGGCACCGACCAAGCGATGGGACGGACGTACTTGACGAGCGCCTTGATGTACTCCTTCTGACCGGCCTCATCCAGCGCGAAGCGGCTCTCCTCGACGCGGCGCACGACCAGACCAGGGTGGTTCTTGTTGAGCTCCTGCAGGAACCGCAGCTGGTGGAAGGTGTCGTCCGGGTGCTGGTTGGCAGCCTGCTCGAGCTGCTTGAGCCGCTTGATGGAGCTGCGCTGCGTCATGTTGAACAGCGAGCGTCGCGCACCGCCCGCGCCAACGAGCGCGTTCACAGGCACTGTCACCAGTACATTTCTCCCTGTCAGCCCCTTCTCCCATGTCGCCGAGAGCAGATCCACGTACCAGTCGACGTCTGTTGGTTGGCATCCCATGACATGGCATCATCAACAATGCAAACGAAGTCAGTCACCACCTGACTGCTCCGAGCAGCCCAGCAGGCTCGGACACGGAAGAAAGAAGGAGAGGACAGACACGCACCCGCTGGAACAGGATGGGAGCCGGGCCCTTGACCGCTGCGGCCGCGGCCGCGCGCCACAGCCGCGTCGCCGGCGGCAGCACGAGCATTTCCGCTGGCGTTCCTCTGGTCACACACCCAGCAACTTGCGTGTACGGCTCGCACCGAGGTTTTTCTATCTGGTATGGCTGTCAACTTTTGACGCACCGATCGAGCTCATCCGGCTATTGGTGAGCTGATCCAGCGCGTTGATTGGTTGAAAAGGGCATTTTCCTATCATCAGCAGCTGCCGCGCCGGCAGCTGATCGCAGAATTTTTTATCTCAATAGACTGTATATTTTAACACAAGAAAGTACATATGTGCTTAGGTTCGCTCTGCCACACAACATTTTTGCTTAAAACTTGATTTCCATTGCAATGTGGTGTGGCAGAGAGAGACCCATAGAAATTACAAGCTTGCACTTTGTTAAGATAATACCTCGATTAGCTGCTGCCAAACTGAGAACCCTGGCGTGTCGTGCTCGGCAGCAGCTAATTGGGAAATCGAAAATAGCAGCCAATCCGTGGTGCGCGTGGCAGCAGAAAATCGGAGTTTGATGAATATCAGCCAATCCGACATGTCGATATCGGTTGCTGGTTGACTTTATTAGCCAATCCGCGCGCTCAATCTGGCAGCTAATCGGCGGCAGGATTTTAACACAATCAAGTACTCTGTGGTCTAGGTGCGCGCGCACCTAGCTGGGTGCCTGCAGAAGTCTATGCTGTTTTTTTATGCTAGTTGATCATTCAGAAAGTTTTTCCCCATTTGCACAGATTTTGCCCGGCAGAGGTATCGGCCGGCGAAATGGAGGTTAATGTCAGATCAAAGTGCTCTGCGCTCGATGGCGCGGTAACGAGGAAACGTCCCGCTACGCGCAGCTATTGCTCCCCGAAAGCGAAGAAGATGTGCTTGATG